>QNGE01001015.1:135268-200945 GCA_008508345.1 Paragonimus westermani
ATGTGCACTTCTCCTATCAGTCGGTTTGAGGTGTTCAAACTCAGACGAAAGTGCACAGTCTCTCTCAGCTCTCTCCAATATTCAATCTTTTTCGTACTTTATGCTTAGGAATCGAACGGAGGATTGTTTCATCACGCGCTAAAGTCATTGTACACTAAACTGCAGGTACTCTGGTCTATAGTCTACAAGCTTCGATATCACTAAATTGTCTATTGATTCACTTACACATTTCGCTACCGGATGAACCAATTTCCGATCAATCCACACTGTCTATCACCAAAAGTTTCACATCTGTCAATTCAAGTTCATAAGTGCACACCACGATCAAATACAATCTTTGCTGGACTTGTCAGGACAAGGTAAGAACTGGCGTCCTTCGAGTTCGGATTGGAAATCTTGTCTACTGAACAACTGGTTATCAACTGTAATCTACTCTTAGTATACCACCGAGTTCCCTTCACTGCTGCGATCCTCATCTCTAATAGTTTTGTAAACAGAGTTTTGCGTTGAGAATCAAAACGAGTCTTCAGTTATGCAAATCGTGGTGTAGCGAACAATTCGAAAATCGGTTCATAATGATCGTCAGAGATTGCATGACTATTTATTTGTTCCACGTAAGATGAGATTCGCAATAACAACATAAAATGACTGCTAGCTCATTTATGTGACGATTCGCAGATAATACAAGGTAATGTGTGAGTATACGTTCACAAATTCCACACCATGTACTCCATTGAGATGCATCATCCAATTTGGAATCTCTAACACAAAGGATTCAAATGCTCGGCATACACACATGGACTAATAACGTGTAACTTTGTGTTAAGAGTAGTCAGAGAAGTGATAAGTCAAGTTCATCGAGTTCAATGTAACACCATAATAGCCTGAGCTTCCTACGGTAAGTAACGATGGCCTGTTTGTAAAATATGGCAATGGGGCCGTTCTTGTATGTAGTTTTTCGACAGACTCAATAAAAGTGCCGCATATGGCAGTATTATTTTTCGAATAAACTTTAAGATGGGATTCTGGTGAGGTTTTTAAATGTGGCCTGTCTAAAAATCGCGCTGACAAATTAGGTGACTGTATGGTACATTCTGAGAAGCACTGCGCTATACCACCATTCACCAGTAAACAGGACCTAAGGGACGTGCTTTAGATGATGAGTGTCACTTGTGAATACCTACGTGGTTAAATGAACCTTGTCCAAATCTTCACTACTATGAGCTGATCATCTCCATTAAGTCCCGTTCCTTATTGTGCTGATCAGTTAGTCACAACAGCAGGTCTGGATTAGAAATGATGACTGTTAGACAGCGAGTAAAACTTCCTGTACATTTACTATTCTGAGTAGTGATTCAGAGATCGAACAATAAATCCATCACGGCGACGTCATTAGAAATGTATTTTCGATTAAAACGATTATATATCGGACAAAGACGGACAATTCATACCGCAAGTGCCCGTTACGGCTAGCTCATTGGCTGGGTGATCTCACAACAGTTTCAAGGAGCAGACTTTGAAATGCTGTTAATTTCCGTAGTGTTCGCTTACGTCGTCCTGCTCTACTTTCATTGCCACCTGTGTTGACCAAATAGAACTAGCAACAAACTGTGGATTCAAGCTTTTGGTCTTCATAATACGCATCGAAGCTTTTCGACACTAATCCAGCAGTTCCGTCGCCAAAGCTTGCACGGCTGTTCAGATTCATTTAACCAGCAGATTGTCCACAAAATGAAGCAGGCAGCAAATTCTTATTAACTAATATGTTCGTACTTATGTGAACCAATTGTAGCCTCAAAGTATTCAAAGTGTCAATTTGAACCGTTCTAGGCTGAAAAGCTCGCTACTACTCAGATTTAGCGAAGTGCTGAAATAGCCGTTTCAATCTGGTTGGGTGTTGTGGGTGCCATACAGTCCAATGTGTCAGAACAGTAAACGTGAAATTTACTGGTTCCTTAGTTCAGAGTAAACACCACGCACACTTGATCCAGGCTTTAGTATTTGGATAAGCCTTCCGGCTAGCACACTTCAAAAGAAAACAGTAGACTGGTGTTTCGCCCTTATTAGATTTCATCAGTAGTACATATCCTCATCCGGGCTGCAGTTTACACCACGAACCCCATGTTTGTGAGGCTACTGTGTTACTCACAAAGGCGGCAACCTCACAACAGATATGACCGGATACACAGATGCGAACACTCAGGCACAGTTTTGTGTGAATAGTGCTCAGCTTGTCCAACCATTTCGATAAGAGAATAAGCAGAATCGTTTCACTCAGCTGATAACCCAATGATCAAGAATTCTTAACTAAGTTGAGGTTGCTGTTTTCATGGGACCAACTGAGCATTGTTCAAATCATGAGCACCAAAGTCGAAGCTATCGATTTGTAGAAAGATATATGAACCAGTTACCATAGCTGATGTACGATATTTTCCCTATTGGCTGAAATCGACCATCCACTTGTGGTTGACCTGCTAGTCGAGTGATCAATTTTAACTTATGAGAAAAGTGACATAGTAAGTTAAGACAGTATGATGAAAGTGGCCGAGCGAAAGAAAGCAGAGAGTAATATGAACTAATCACCATTATATTACACATAGGCCATTTACTCAATTATTTATATTAACTATGAAACTGCTGGAAGAAAACTAACACATGGTTACCTATTTTTTTCTTTGTTCATGTTCAGCCTACTCCTGGCTGTTTTCGAAGAGGTGCAGCGATACTTCCGAATGCTGGTTATCAAGTGGTTCTCCAATCCCGTTAGACTCGTCATGTTTCCATTCTACTTCTCTTGACTATCGTTTCGACAAATTCTGTTTGATTCTTCTACCTTCATATGTCCTTACAGTTATGTCAAATAACCTATAGTTGAACCAGACATGAAATCAATTAACCGATCAATCGGTCGAACAAACATAAGTTTGCATTCACAAGCATAAAGAAAAACGCCGGACATACATGGTGTGTTGGAAGAACATCAGTTGCTTTTATTGTTCAAAGATAGGGGAACCAGAAAAGGTATGTATTGCAAGTAACCCTCTGAATTGGTCTTTGTGGTGATCTGATTCCCCGAATTTTGGAGTGCGGAGAAATCTTTTGCAAAGGGACTGTCACAGCTCACATGAATGTTCCGGTTAGAGTAAAAAAGAGCGGTTAGGTGAGATGTATAATTTCTACTCTTTAGTAGAACTTATGATGATATGATAAAACCGAGATGTGTGACCTGCGATGGTCATCGAGCCTCATCTAGCATGTAACAGCATATGTTTGGGACTGAATGGATTTCATTGGCATTTGTGTTAACGAGCGCCACTAGAACTTTCGGAAGGTTATCCAGACCAACATGGAATGCGAAACCATTGACTATTCATTACCCAGTTTGGACTGCCAGCCAATCCGTGTAGAAGTCACAAAGGCTAACGGTGAATAAGAACGTGGTAGTAAAGTAGAGTCAAGATCGCTAAGTTTTTCTATTCAGTAATGACTTGGAATACGTTCATCGATATTTCGTATGTCAAGGCAAGCTTGTTAAACCGATTCCGTGAAAATGTGCACTCCATCTTGTACAGCATTTGGTATTGATAATGATAGATTTATTCGAAGCGATGTAGGCCAATTTTATGTAAATATGTACCGGGAGTCAAGGTGTGCTAGGTGCATGTATCATTGCACCTAAAAAAGGCCAACTAGAGGGAAAATCTGAGTTTCGGTTAGACTTGAACCAGCAACAGAATGAGCATGCCGAACAAAGGCGTGCACTATGTCTGCTGAGATACAAAGTTATGTTGCGTGCTCATAAATTTCAACTCTATGGTCATTTACTCACAGAAATTACTGCTTCGAATGGAATCCATTAAATGATCCAAGGGAATGACTACCCAAGCGGGATTTTCTAAACAATTCACGCTGGAATCCGCCAACACTGCTGTTTGGCCTTTGCTACTGTATTATAGGTGAGTAGTCTGACAAATTTGTTGATTCCTAAATGATTCACTCGTTGTACCAAGTAAGAACTAGCGCATTACCAAAAGCTAACGTGATAGTGTTGCACGGTGGACAACTGTTTTGAATGACAATAGGCTACTTGATGGGGCTAGGTTCTAAAACGTCAATAACCTAGAAGCGAAAACCGGTTGAGGGCCAATCGGTCAATTAACGGTAACGTGACCCAGTTCACTCAGTGTAACACGTGTATGAGACAGAACGTTATGCTCTGAAGCGTATTAGGTAAAACGAGATAATATTCGATAATCAAAAGGATAACAATGGGGAATAGTGCAAGGCTACATCTGCGTAAGAATATATACTCCCGGACTAACTGACTGACTGTTGGTAGTTGATATTCATGCACAACTATGGTGGAGTAGGGATCGGAAAGGAAAACAAAAGAAACGTATGTAGGAAACATTTCAGAATCATCCCATGAGCACTTACATATCCAAGATATATGAGTGGTGCCATGACAGGCACTCAAACTCGTCCCACGAGCGCATTTACGCTTCGTCTAATTACCTGCTTGAGAGGTCACAACTGACTGGTTTGTGTTGATTCTAACTTAGTTAATCGTTATTTGATTCGTTCAAGAGAAGCACAGCCCACAGTATTTTTACTTCAGAGCCTGGTGCTTCATCACGCAATTCAGAAAATGTAGTTAGCGGAGTTGCACGCGTTTTATATCGAGTGAACTAAGCGCAATCGACAGTCCCGTGCAGGTGTGGACGCAAAGTGAAAGCAACACCCGGCATCAACCCACCCATGGATCGCTCTGATTAGGCGAGCACATGACGGATCACTAAGACATAACAACCACATGCGCACAATTAAACTATGGCGACCAGTTTAACAATGCTCGAGTGGACAGCACGGTTGGCGTTATCTGGCTCTCATTAGCCTGTCACAGTGGTAGGAACTAAAGGACACCTGCACTTAATTATCACCACAAGTGGTTTGCACCATACCAATGGCGGCTCCACTCGTACACCACATATCTGGTGTAGGTCCGAAGGGATAAGACCAAAAGGTGCATGAATTCGCCCTTCATGTACAGCCGGCCAATGATGGTTGGCCAACACGAAAATGAAACCCTATCTATATATCTATCTACCTATATTTCTCTCGGGAAATCAACAGACCCCCATTGTAAGATTTAAGCTGGGAAGAAGAATATTGAAAACACAACGCAAGAAGTATTCCAGTACACGGGATACATGTTAGGGTATTCTAGAGAGGATAGGGAGGAAAAGCAAAATGCAAGTTTGTACTGGAAAAAAAAGACAAAATATTCACCGGAGTGCACACCAGCAAAGCTAAAGAAAAGGAAGGGTGGAAAGCCACAGACATTCAGGTTTCTGAAAATGTGAACGGGTGAGTTCCCCACGATAGTAGTCGTTGGTCGATGTGAACAAGACAAAATGGGATATAACTGGAATAACCTACTTGACCTTAACGTACTCGATATCTCGTGGTTGGCGGTGTACGTTGGTGACCTACTAGTCTCAAACGGCCAACACGTTCGCTGCCAGATGCATCGCAGTACTATTTAGTCATGTCACCACGATCTATGGCACCGATGGTTCCCTCGCGTACCACGCGCTTCTGCTCACGGGCACGCACTAATTGCTCACTGAAGTTGTGGATGCCCGTCCGCATCACATTTCTTTAGACCGTCCGGTTCAACGCCAAGTTCTTCCAACATCTAAACTCAATTTTGCATCGTGAAAGGCTTATCTGAATAACACCTTGGTATCTCCGCTTTTGGTCAGCAAGATTTCGTTTACCTGATTTCATCTGCCTGTACAGCAGCTGCTTTCGAATACGGTCATCGCTCACTCGGTGTGACCTAACCAACGAAGCTGAATCAGCATCACGATGGCTTACACTCCGTTCATGTCCATTCGCCGCAGTACCTCAGGGCCCGGAAACACGTCTGACCACCGAATATCCAAGATGCCTCTCAGACACTGTAAGTAGAGACGACCCAGATAGCCCACGTTCCACCGATACAAGGTCCAAGTTTCACTGAAGAACAGCAGTACAGACAGCACCATTGAGCGGTACACATCGAACTTAGTGGCCATCTTTGAGCTGTGTTTCTTCCATACACGTCTTTCAACAAGTACGAAAACAGCACCAGAATTCACCAAGTGAGCTCGTAGATTGCGGTTCGCGGGCAGATCTGTGGACATTTTGCTACCCAAGTAGCAGAAGTCTGTGTAGCTGTCGATAACACCTCCATTGACGCGAATTTCAAGCACAGGTTTGAGAACAGCGCCTCCGACCGCAGAAGGCTGAAAGGAAGAAAACGTCTCACATATGTTGACATCCAGTCCAAACTTAAATACTGCGGTCGCGAAATCTGTGGCCAGTTGCTGTAGTTCATCCTCGTTCTGTGCAAACAGCGCGCTGTCATTTGCAAACAGAAGTATGCGCATCGTTGAGATATGTGATCGGGGTGGGGCGCCAAAACTTCGAATATTCGGTAGGCGCCCATCCGTCCGGTACTTACCTTCAGCGTCTTCTTCGCCGAGTCTTGAAAAGCAACTGTTAGAATGGTAATCAATATAAACTAAATAAGACTAAGGCTAGGACACAACCCTGCTTCACACCAGCGACAATGCCACAGTTATCGGAGGCAGATCCACACGATTGTACCCTCTCCTTTATGTCCACATGTAACATTCGAGTGAAACTAACGAACTTACCTGGACGTCCAAACCTACCAAGAACCGTCCACAACGCGTCGTGGCTCACGGAATGAAAGGCCTTGCTGAAATCCACGAAGTCAACCAGTGAACAGGCCTCTCACGCACCCATCATCAATCCCGGTCCAAAGAAAAGTAACAATTGTTTCTCTTGCAGTGAGTTACACTTACGATCATCTTGCCGATTTCATAATGCTATCTGCCATTTACGTGATAAATCTGGTCATATTAGGAAGGTATGCAGAAGTCATAAATGTCACCTGAGTCAAGTTAAAGAGACAATTACTATAGAACCGTCCACTGCTGTTTATTCATTGCAAATGAAATCCTGGGTTGAGCAGTTTAGTCACAGATGCCCCAAGTTCAAATCAGGATGTAAGTATGAATTCATTGTGGATACAGGAAGTAGCGAATCCATTATTTCCAAACCGCTACCAGATTGCATGACCCCTGATGCTCACCTGAGACCAACAGCGATGAAACTAGGCGGAGTTACTGGTCATCGGTTAGCTCTGCTGGGTGAAATTGATGTAATGATTGTTTGTAATGCTTATGAGCTGATTACATTGCGATTCTTGGTGTCGGAAAGAAGTTCAGCTATTCTGGGGTTAAAAGCTTTGAAACAGCTCAACTGCTTTCTTTCACTAAATGCTAATTACAAAGATGGTCCGAGTGAACAGTACAAAACCCAGTTACACAACCTGATTGTTCAATGTTCACAGCTTTCTGGAGAAATAAAAGTAGAGCCAGCAAAAATGGAGATGCAAGAGGACCGGGTTTTTCTAAAGCGCTGAATAATACCTTATGGAATGAGAGAACATGTGCATAATGCTCTCAACAGGTTGAAGGAAGACGGCATAATCTCGCAGGTTAACTCATCAGCATGGGCCACACCAATCGTTGTGGTTATGAAAGAAGATGGCAAATCACCTAGGATATGTGGTGACTAAAGATTAACGCTGAATCCAAGACTGAAAAAGTACGCAGCGAAAACGGAGGAGCCGGAGGAGTTTATGAAAGCCCTGCACGGTAGCAAAGTATTTTCTAAAATTGACCTGACAACCGCATACTACAAATCCCGTTGGAGTATGATTCTAAGGCGATCACTACGATTAACACCCCTTGGGGATTATTTCAGTACATTTTTTACCGTTTGGATTACACGTATCAGCTGGGGGTATTCCAGGCTGCGATCCACGAAGTAATTACCGATTTACCAGGAGTACGCGCCTCCCAAGATGATGTAATCATATTCGCCAACAATGAAGAGGAGCATGACAAGAGGTGGCTTTCACTTCTGGAACGATTCAGAGATAAGAACATAGCCATAAAGCCTTCTAAATGCGTGTTCCAAGTGCGAGTGCTGAGTTTTCTTGGTTTTACCGTATGTGATAAAGGGTACAGGCCGGATCCTGACCGGTACAAAGCCTTGGTTACCGTTATATCACTAAGGGACCAAGATGAGCTGCGACCAATAATGGGATGTTCTCAGTACTATTCTCGTTTTATCCCCAACTTTTCGATAAAAGCACAACCATCATTTGCGGTTCAGTCAGCAGAAACATGGTGTTGGACTCAAAAAGACGAAATTCTTCTGCGAGAATTAATACGAGTTGTGATTAAAAGACCGATGTCTAAATTTACTACGCTGATCACAGATGCATCCAATGTTGGCATTGGTGCTGTTTTGGAACAGGAGAGATATCCGATCATTTGCATATCACGTTTGTTGAATAAGGCTGAGCAAAAATATTCACAGGTTGCATAAATATTTGTTCGGTATTAGACCCTATTGACCCCCACAAATCAATTGCCAAATCATCAGCAGCAATGATACAGCGATGGAGTCTAGTTCTAGCAGCATACGACTATGAAATCGTTCATCGTCCCAGTAAACAGATTCCTCATGCGGATTTTTTATCACGGTATTCCAGTTTTTCAGCTGCCGAAGCTTGTTTGCTCGCTTCGCCAGCTATTCCAATAAGCCGAGAGGACTTGATCAAGACAACTAAAAACTAATATGGCACGGTAATTGTCGCGACGACCAAGGGTTGGTCGTCAGATATTAAGAAGAATTGCCCAGTATTATTCCAGAACTGAGAGGAGCTATCAATACAACCTGATGGTGTGCTGTGTCGGAGAGATCAATTGGTCATTCCACCAGTGCTACGAAAGACGGTATTAGAGGACTTGCATAAAGGTCACCTGGGCTTAGAGAAAATGAAATCCCTAGCTCGACAGATGTGTTGGTGGCCGGAGATAGACTCGGATCTCAAGAGCATTGCAATGAACTGCCGCTCCTGCCTCCACAAAATAAAGACAAGGCCGAAGAATTGGACACCTTGGCCGGACAGCTACCTACAATGGCAACGGGTGCACGCAGACTACTGTGGACCACGCATTAGTAAATATTACATTCTGGTGTTGATTGATTCGTACTCACGGTGACCAGAAGCTTTTATTACAACCTCACCTTCCACGTCATGTACCATACAAGCATTTCGTAAATGTTTCAGTCGTGAAGGCATTCCGCAGGTCCTGGTGACAGACAACGGGTCACAATTTTGTTCCGCTGATATGAAACAGTGGGTTGATAGCATCGGGTGTCGTAACTTGCGAACGGCGCCTCGGCATCCATTTTCAAACGGGGCAGCAGAAAATCTGGTTAAAACGCTCAAAAGTGCCGTGAGTTCCACTAATCTCAAAACATTTGCTGAACTGGATGTGTTTCTCGATAACTTTCTGCTTCAGTACAGGAAAGCAGCCCATTGCACAACGAAGGAGAGCCCAGCGGTGCTATTTAAATCAAGGCGACTAAAAGCATCACTTCAGTGTGTAGATTCAACGGATGTGATATATTTTCGTGGAAACGATTGGCGACCTGCCAAATGATTGATCACTCGCCAGCTAGACAGCACAATGGTAGAAATTACTGACTTGCATGATGCCTCGATTCATCGGAGACACACTGACCAAATCCAGGTTCGAAGCACTGAAAAAGTGGCCATAGAGGAAACAGAACACCCTGTACTGCAAGAGTTCGATGCCCCACAAAGATCAGAACGATTGGCAAATATGAATGCGGAGGCTTCTAGAAGAGGGGAAGGTTGTGATGGAAATCTCGATTCACCAATTATCCAAACCCGGACACAACAGAAGATCTGACGAACTGCCAATCCAAATATCGCGTTAATGATACAACATCAGGATCGGACGAACGGTCTCAGTGTTGTGCCTTCCGTTATTCACCAATTCATCTGTTCCGTATTCCACCATTTGACGAACGACTACACATCAGTAATTGATGAACAGTTTGTGACTTTGCATGTGTTGATACGAGCAGTCAGTGACAGACTGTGATTTCTGTACTACTGTTGTGCATCCATAAATTCGACGCCTCAACTCATGATTAACAACTGCTTACTGCTACCAGTACCAGTGTTTTATAACATGCAGTTTGGTTGCAAATAGTATACTACTCACAAGTAGTGCATTACCCACAGGCGACATTCAGGAAAAAAAGGACAAGCCCCGAACACGACGGACAAGAAGAGACTATCGGAACAGTATCTACATGCAGTGTGGAAACTCTCACTATGGCGAATGAGAACGTACTTTCACTCAATGTATGTGAGTGTATGTCTGTCGTGCAAATTAGTGTACGCGTTTGTGGTTTAGTTTTTGACATGCCCTTTACGGAAGTTTGCACGATAAGCCAACTCGCTGGCCAAACGTCTTTTGCGGACACAACACCAGGTCTTCTTCTTATTACTTGGTTGGCTGGTTTCAATTCAAGTGCGATTTCTAGGGCTATCCGAATTCCCTAATTCTGAGTATCACACTATTGTGGCATTTCTTCCTGCTCCTAAACGGAGTGAACCAGCTAGAGTAAAGCGTATTCCAGCGCCGGTGTGCAATTCTTCAGGCTCTCACTTGGCAGTCCGTCTACTCCTGCATCTATTCCACTGCGCAGTTGTCTGATCTCTTTCTGCTACTCTGGCAAATCCGGGGCGGGAACGAGTGTAGACTTGATGGCTTATGGCGTCAAGCCGTTCACAGTCACCTAATCTGTAGTGGCAGAACAGTTCAGTAGGTTTCCAAGGCGTTTACGCCAGACTTTCCTGATGTCCCCTGGCTGGATGCACGAGTAGCCTGTGTTTACGCCAAACAGTTCTTTGGTAGGTTGGATGGCTGGACCGAAAATCTCTTTAAGCGAATCACAGAACTTCTCATGTTGTCGGTGATCGGCGTAGCCGTGCAGCCTCTCACCATGCTTTCTCTACCAATTGTCCTTGATTTCACGAACACGTTTGGTCAGCTGGCGAATAGTACTGCGAAATGTCGCTTTCTTGTCTTCATTGCCCGAGTTCATTTTGGAAGCCGCAAATGCCGCATTCTTCTGTCACACCAAGTTGAAGACAACCAGGTTACTGTCATTGGATCACTTTGGAAGTTTCTGGCGTTAGACATCAATCGTCACACTGGTTGCTGCTGTGATGTTTTCCTTGACTTGTTGCCATAAATTCTAATGAGTAGTGGATACTGCGGCGTCCTGCAAACAAGCAGCAACAGCACGCTGAAAAACAGCCCTCGTCTCACAGTTCTTTAATGGTTTGACAGCTTATTTCTGCCGTAGTCCTAATGGTCCACAATAAACAGACTTACAAACATGAATATGCAATTTGATCGATACCGCATTCAGCGCCGCGCATCAATCGCGTGATATGTACTTCATGAACGTCAAGCTGCCGCGTAATCACGTTATCAAGCAAACGATGATAACTGCTTCATGGGCGAGTCCACTTCGTGATTTCACTCGCATCCAGCTGGAATCAGGTGTTTGTGATGGCCAGGTCGTGAGTAGCACACAAGCGGAGCAGACGATCATCATTCTTGTTGACTGAACCAGTGCCATATATTCCGAGGACTCCCGGTCAGGGTACCGAGTCGCGCCTAACTCGAGCGGTCAAATCGCTCAGAACGAACAGTCGATCACTCACCGGTGCTGAGTGGGCTGTGGTAGGCGGCCGATCATAAAACTGGTCCTCTGTGAACAGTGTGATATACAGTTTGATCATGAACACCAACAAATACGGCACATTTACCTCCACCAAGCATCAAGCGTATTAGCAAGATATGAAGGTTGATGTCATGTGGTTCGCCCATTATCGAAGCATTGATGATCGAACGGCGACTGCGAAACAGACACCAGGCTCCCGAGCGCTAGTAGAAAGTGCACCCAGCACCTACTTCTCAGAGCTTTAATTGATCTGCAAGCTTTGTCTCACTCACGGCTTCCACTTCGACTTCAAAACGGCTGATTTGCATAGCGATCAGCACGATTCGCCGTTCTGGCAATCCTGTGGTACTGCACCGATTCAGCAAATACGGTTGACGGCATCCGATTCGGATTAGCCTGTCACAGTGACCGAAGCCAAAGGACGCCTGCGCTTATCCATCACTACAATTGGCTTGCGCTGCACCAATTGCAGTTCCACCCACACATCACATATCCAGTGTAAACCCGAAGGAATAAGACCGGGAGGTGTGCCAGTGCGGCCTTTCTGTCCAGTCGGTCAGTGTTGGGTAGCCAGTTGATTGGCTAATAAGGAAAGAAAACTCTTATCTCTCGGAAACTGAACAGAGAGAGGCTGCAATGACGAGATTAAAACTAAGAAGAAAGATTTTTGAAGTGTAATACAAGAATCGTTGCAGTATAGGAGTGCAGGTTAGTGCATCCCAGAGAAGATAAGGATGAAACGCAAAGTTCTCATTGGACTATGAAAAGCCAGGCAGAGAATTCATCATAAAATACACCAACAAAGCCGAAGAAAAGAATGGGTAGAAGACCACAGACACTCAAGTTTCTGTAAAGAGAAGCGGATTAATTGTTAACGACCAGGATCTTGGCTGAAGCAGTCATTAACAGAAGTTTTATGAACACATTTATATGATCTATCTGAGCCTAACGTACTCGCCGCCTCTTCGCCGACGGTGTACTGAGTACGTTGGTGACCTACTAACCCCAAACGGCCAGTGCATTCGCGGCCGCACACATCGCAACGCCATATAGTCACGTCATCGCGACCTATGGCACCGATGGTTCCTTTGCGTACCGCACGCTTCCGCTCGCGACCACGCAATAATTGCTCGTTGAACGCTCGGACGCCCGCCCGAACCGTATTCCTCCAGGCCGTTTGGTTCAACGCCAAATCTTCCCAACATCTAAAATCAATGTTAAAACGTGAAAGACTTACCTGCACAACATCCTGGTACCTCCGCTTCTGACCAACGGGATTTCGCCTACCTGACTTCACTTGTCCGTACAGTAGCTGCTTCGGGATACGGTCATCACCCATCCGACGGACGTGACCGAGCCAGCGGAGCTGGTTCAGCATCAACATGGCTTCTATCCCGTCCATGCCCACACGCGCCCTCAGCTCGCGGTTCACGGACAAATCTGTCGACAAGTTGCTACCCAAGTAGCAAAAATCCCCGCAACCATTCACAGTGTCTCCAGCGATGCGAATATGGGGTGGAGGTACACAAGTAGCACCTCCACCAGGAGAAGGTTGAAAGAACGAAAACGTCTTACCTGTGTTGATATCCAACCCAGACTTCGATGCTGCCGAAACGAAGGCTGTAGCCAGATGTTGCAGCTTCTCTTCACTGTGAGCTAGCAATGCGATGTCATCTGCGAAGAGAACCATGCGCATTCTTGAGGTCTGTAGCCGGGTTGGGACGCCGAAACGTCGGATATTCAACAGACGCCCGTTCGTCCGGTATTCAACTTCAACGCCGTCCTCTCCAGAGTTCTGGAAAGTAACTGTTACCATGGCAGTCACCATGGCAGCGCAAACAAACACACGCACACACACACACACATACGTGAATACACCTAAACACGGCATCCCAGACGACCAACGGGCACCATAGATGTGAGGCCACAACACGTGACAACACTCAGAATTGTAATCCCCAGTTACATCGCACGCACAAATAATTTAGGAGAGACCCAACTGCAAAACATCTGATCTTCGGCTGGATTCGATTCAGCAGCAGAAACAGCATGCCCAAACGCAACATGCATTCCGTTTGCTAAAATATTAAGTCATATCGGAAGCTCAGAAATGTCACATTCGGACTCCGTTATTCGTAGAAATCAGTGTTCCATATGGAATCCACCTAATGCTTCAAGGAAATGTCAGTCCATGCAACAGCCTGTAAACCGCTCATGCTTGAATCTACCACTATATCTTTGTAATCCAATTTCAGTACTCAACGACAAAATCGGTGAGTTCCAGTGCAAATTGCTTGCAGAGTCCCTTATACGTGCTTCATCCCTTGGAGTATTTGGCGCATTCCATTGGGTTGATTGGGTAACTGTCCGAAATTTCGGATCTTCCGGTATGGCTTCGCGGTTCATCTGGTAAGACACGTGCCGGGTAGAAGTGTACTGGTTCAAATTCATCCGCAGCTCAGAGTTTTCATAACTAAGACTCTTCCAATCTGTCAAATCTTATCAGTAGCCCCTCAATTTTCAATGTTTCTGATCTCATCATTGTTACCCTTCAAAGCAGTATCCTATTTGTGAAAGGGAGACATCAAACGAAATTCAGTGTTTCACTGCTTGCCAAAAATAGAGGTAGGAACGCAGGCGTAAAAACTGTGCCAATTTGGATCTGTTCCTGTTTCAACACGTGTGTGCTGTGTAAATACAACTTGTGCTATAATAATCGAGTTTTCGCTTTCAGACATTGTCCGGTTCAGACATATTTACAAGCACCTACGAATCGTCTTGGAGACAGGCTTTTTTTTGTACTTACAAATGTCTTGGCACAGTCCACAAAGCATTTGCTCCAGGGGGTGAAAAGAGCTGAGCACATCGATGCCTCGTGTGAGTTTCCGTACTCGGTACTCGCCATAGGTGAGGTTCTGACGGAACTTCGCATTCTGCATGGCACAAAAATCATGTTTAGTAACGCTACTAATACTCGGAAAGTAGACTGTTACAATGCAACAAAACCGCGGCAATTACACGGGGTTCGACCAGCAAAATATCGTTCCATCAATAAGCGCCTTCTGCTGACAGCGTGAATGCTTCTTCTTTGGTGCTGCTTTTTTTCGTTGGATGAAAGATCATCCGATCGATCGAGTACTGCGGTGATCAAGGACACATCTTAATGACGGTTGTCAAAACTGTCGTCTAGGTTGTTATTTTTAAACCCGACCAACGTTGTGTTTAGTGACGTAAAGCACGATAGACTAAATGAAAGCACGCCACCCAATGATCCCAGCTCACAACTGGTCCTGATGAATTCACAGCCACCCTACCATCGCCGAGTTATGCAATAGTAATATCTGTTTGCTTTTGAGTTACTAGGTAGAAGGGATAAATCAGCCAGATTTACGTCAGTCACTATTTCATGTTTTGCTGCAGTAGCATTGTGCGCAGGTTTAGATACTAACAGTTTATCAATGTCTGAATAACAGCTACACAGCGATGATTTAAACCCTGGAACACTTGGTTAAAAGAGAAATATTATGCTCACTGTTCCACCGGAGCTGGAGAAACAGTCGTAAACTATAGTATAAGGAAACTTGGATTATTAAGTTACTGTTTGGTTAAGCCACAGCGTTTCGATTACCACAGAGAGCCTTTATAAAGCGATCTGAAACAGTAAAATTGCACTGCACAAACTTCATAGGAGGTAATTACCAAATGAAATGTTATGGTTTGTTTGTCTTGCAATGTGTAAAACAGTTTCCGATAGGATATATGGGTGTATGGGTCAAGTGATTGCTCACAGTGAAAAGCCCAAGTGTTTGTAGGGCTGGACAGTAATTGTGTGTACTCGTATCACATGTGTACTATTGAATGACACATATTTAGTCACTATTTCAAGAGGCTGTCGAAAGTGATTCAAACACCATTAACGCCTTCGCTTTTGACTGAAAAACAGCCTTTGCTTCATGTTGTGATTATCTTACAAGCCCCTATGATTCTGGGTGCCCTATTTCAAAAATGAAATGACTTGTATCCGCTGCGCACTGATAGTTGCAATATTTTTGAAAAGTACAACTTATCAATTAGTGAGCATTGGTTTGACGTGGGTCAGGTAAATAAAGAGCCACTACTGAATAAACCCCACAGTAGGTTCACTAGTTGGTTATACAATATATCCAAAATTGTCATAGCGAAATATGAAGATTGTTCGTTGAGTGATACGTATGGTTCAGTGTTCCATCGTGCGGTCGGTGTGCAGGAAAACCGGGTTGGATTTGACAAGCTTGTCACACTGCCCCTTGATAGGAGGGATTAGGTCAGTTGAAGCACAAACAAGTGCTTCCCGCATAATCGTTGGAGGTATCCGTGACGTACATTGCAAAAATTCCCCAGATGAGAGCAACCCTTCTTAGTGTGACTCCGTACAGACTTGCCACCTGTCTTCCTAGAATAAATTACCGTCCGTATTTTGAGCTCGATTAAGAAAATAAACGGTTGTAGACATGTTGTGAATTCAGTATAGGAAGTTGAACGTAGACTATCCACTGGGGTACATTAAAGTCAGACAATCCACAAGGCTTAATACTGATCACCGTATGGATAGACCTCGAAAATTATCTCATTCGTCGTTTGCACCGTTCTGTTTCAAGGCGGTCGTTTTATTGAAACTACAGCATACGCTCTGTGAAAACCACTGTTGGAGGAAGGCCAAGGCGGTCCTCGTTCAGTGATTATCTTCTATGGATAACACGGAAGTAGTATATTGCGTCAGCAGCAACGCACAGTGTTGTTTGTTGCTATGGTTGTACGTTTATTCTTAGAAAGTCACTGTTTTCTTCTCAAACGCTAACACATCCGGAGAAATCTCCTCCCAAAAATACAGTGTACACTGGACCACTACTTGAAGATATTCAGTTTCATCTTTATCACTGAAGAATGATTCGTACAGGCTGGTGAACGTTACAGCATCAGGTAATCCTCCAGAGGTCTGTTGCGGCCCACTTCACCCGACCAAGATATTGTGATTTGTTAAGAAGTGAGGGAGTAGAGAGCGCGCAGTTGAACTACTATTCTTCTAAGAAATACAGTTCAAATCTTTCACGAATGAATTAAACAACTATGGAACGTTGAGTCTCTTTGAGCCATTTGAATAGAATAGTCAGAAGACATAAATCACGATATGAATTCATTTCGCACACCCTCGTAAATCGTAAATGTGTGACTAGCATGAAAACAAAGTCACCAAGACTGAAATGAAACGATTAAAAGTACAAATCGGGCTGGATCGTGATTGGTACTCATGGTTAAACCCACGGTAAACAAAGGTTGACAGTCAGTTGTTTTTATGCACACAGAAGCGGCTGTCGACGCCTGACCAACGATGCTTCGCCATACTGGAGAATTTGTGGGCTGTGGGCGTTCACCATGACCTTTAACGAAAATGCTATATTGACAGTGTGACCTGCGATCGATGAGTGCTTCGCACTGGATGAATCAGTGTTTGGTCCTCGCTCATTGGCGGTTGTCAATGAAACTCTTAACCAATTTGGAATTTGCTCGTTGGCCTTAGTCTTGAGCTTTCTTTCAGTTCTAGCAATGTATTTGCCTCCACAAGTGCTGTTAGAAAACAGGAGTTTGCTTTTTGACCGGCAGTAGAGGTAACCTAGTCATTTGCAAGAGCAGGACAAGCTTTGCTGCATTATACCCACGTTTCAACAATTTCCCTCAACATTTCATCCGGAAATGGATTAAACTCATTCTTGCGGAAAATGCAATGGTCGTATTCCCTAAAAAGCTGTCTACATCAATCTCCCCTTCAAGGGTGATAGTCTGACGAACATCTTTGGAAAGATGATCAATGCCGTATTGAAACGTGTATAATGCAGCAAAACGTGTCCTGCTCTCACAAAGGACTAGGTTAACTCTACTCTCGGTCAAAAAGCCAGTTTTATGTGCATAAAAACAACTGACTGTCAACCTTTGTTTACCGTGGGTTTAGCCGTGAGTACCAACCACGATCCAGCCCGATTTGTACGTTTAATCCTTTCATTTCAGACTTGTTGTCTTTGTTTTCATGCTAGTCCTAGGAATAAACAATTATGGTCGTTTCATTTCTCTTAACCAGGAAGTGAAGTTCATTTGGAAACCCTCTGAAGAGAAAAATATTAATAATAACAAAGAGGGTGACAATAAATTATTGACCCGTATTCCTGGTATCTTTCACTCATCAACCGGCTGAACAATGTACTCAAAATGTGTTGATTCATTGGAACATGATTAACCAGCCTATCGTTAACTTCGACACTGAAGTATATGTGTGTTTGTGAATACACACAAACACCCCAGCAGTGACAGATGAACATACATTCAGGTTGGCACGTCTCAAGCGATGGAGAAACAACAAGCAGCAAAGGTTTTAAAACGACCGATCAGTAGACAGTAAAACACAGTGTCAGCGATCAAGTCAAACTGGCCATCACCGTACGCAGTTGAAACCGACGGGCATTCACCCAAATAAGTTGCACCGGGATATAATGTATTGGAAAACTGACAAAATGCCTCGTCACTACAACGTCAAAAAGTGTAAACGTTCTCAACATTAGAAAACGCCATACAAAGTGAGAACCGAATCCCCAGTATCATAAACTAAAGTGATACCTGGCTTCCCACACTCTGAAAACACGACCAGTGGTTCAAACAGCAGGACAAAACAACAAATCGCAATGAGCCACCTAAACACGACAGACGGAAGACGACGGATTACAGTATGTGGCCACTGCCACATACACTCCTATCATAGACAAACAATGGTAACATAACAGTCAGTCATACGTAACACCGACACGTTGAAGAATACGCTGCCCAATAACAACATGGACTCCCATCATGCTCGTGTACGCACTCGCCTTGTTCGGTACTTTGACTAAGGGGCGGTGAACTTGGAAGCGAAGTAGTCAATTGAGATTCGAACGAAGAGAGCATAAACGTCGCTTACCAGCAAACACTTATGAACAAATTGACTGGACGGAGTAGGGTTAAGGAGTCCAACAAACACTCGGAACAAATCACACCGCGTGCGAATACTTGTGATGATGAGGTACGCTTCGAAGGAGCTGCCTGGCTACAACAGAATTGAAGTTGCATCACGACTGTGTGATCGCTAGCCGGCACGTAGTCCGCAATTTCAGTTAGTCGATTTTCCTACTCATCCTGCCTATTATTCCTATAGTAATGGTTTTGTAATTAACATGATGCTCAAACACAGAAAGCAGTCTTGCTTGGTACTTTGTTCTTCTCATAATGAAATTCACGGACAAATAAATAGACAGCTACGGTCAGCACGGATCGAGAAAAAATCAGTTTACAAAACTCCATATTTTACTTAAGGAAGGCGAGGTTTGTGGAAAAACCTCCAACAATATAAAATAGCAGAGAGGTAATATCGAATGCGTGCGTATATTCGAACGAACGGCTCGTACAAATACCGTTAGCATGAATTTGCCGAACAATCGAACCGGAGGCAGCGAGGCTTTTCGCGGTTGGATTCGTCGTCAAGTTTATGTAAATGAAATGGTTGATTGATCACCAACAAGTGGCGGCTGTTTGACATCTTAAGAAGCGGTTCAATTGGTTTCAACATGACTATATAGACAGGGGGATCCGAACAGTTTGTTCCCTTATCACAGACGGCCCTCCATGAGAAACAGAAATGACAGTGGATCTTAATCTATTCAAACGTGATGATACTTTGAAGTGGTTCTTCCCTCTTTCTCTTTTTCCGTGAGCAATGTAGACAGATTGATAATAGAACCGAACAAGTTCCAACGGGCGATCTGGGAAACTGCAGAGATATGTCGCGGTGGATGTGTATCAGTAAAAATCCTCGTTCTCAAAATAGGGACTGGGAACCATTCTGAGAGGCATCAGGGCATCGACTGAATTCCTAACGCATCAGAGCTAATTAGAGGCTGCACATTGTGTCAGCTGATTCTGGTGAACTTCGGTTCTTGCGGGATGCCAATTCATTTGAGGACGCAATGGTCACAAGTTCACCCTGTGAAGGGTATTTTAGCGGAGGCATTCTTATAGGCAGCCAACGGCCACGCTGAATCTCAAATCTGCTTTCACCTCAGTCACTTGTGACGTTCGCTGAAACGGTCACCACTACACACAAGTCCAAAATAGTGTGAATCTTTTAAACACATTGTTTACCTACACTGCACACAGTGTGCGAGGCCACAGACAACTTTCTCAGGTTTACACCAATCCTAATGACGTTTGCCTACCATACACATATGTTTGCTGAAATTTGCTTGGGAAAACGTTCTAAGAGTTTGTTTGAGGTTTCCAGTGGACTTAGCGTCGAACCTTCCCAACGTTAGGTTGACAGACATGGAGCAGGCGGACCACATTGCTTTGCTCGAATCCTCTGCTTAAGATAGCACATCATTCTGACCTACAAGACTAGCTCGGTTCGTTTATATAAAAGTTGCTTCAGGCTTTATAAATACAAAGTGTTACATCAAAACTGGGACACTCCACTTACCCGTTCTTTGTCGTAGACAGTCCTTTGGAGAATATGGGCAGTTTTACATGCTTCGATAGCATAATCTCGTCAGACTGTAATATGGCTGGTAAGATACAAGTAAAATTAGCGAAAGCGCACGATGTTCCTCGCAATTTGAGTCGTCTATAGCATTGAAAAGACGTCCAGTTTTTGCTGACAGAAAAGGTGTATAATGGGTCCGAGGACGTGATCTGTTCTTGACGAGGATATCAACAGACTTGACGTGGTTGACCATTGTTTATTCCCCAGTTCAGTATACGTCAAATGGGCTGATTGTGTAATCAGTGCGGCCGTTCGCCAGCGCCTATTTCAAAATATTCGGAATATGCGAACAGCCGTGTAGCTAGTCACGTTGCAGAGACTGGGATGTTTGAATCACTTACTACTCATGCGAGCTAACCGTCGTCCCTACTGGGCATTTTTTTACTAATGCCACCAACATTTGGGTGAATCCCAGTGGTGGTCAAACAACAACGTAATCAGGAATTATGGTGGGTCCTAGCTGCCCCGTTGAGTAAAGTGAGTAGATGTCATTAGCCCCACGGGCGTCCTGAAGGCGGTGGTTAAATACGGTGTCTAAGATGGCTACGTACTGGGGTCAAAAATACCAGTTCATTCATGATATATCACTTTCTTTTATTTATTCCTGTTTCGTTCGAAATTTTTTGTGGGATATTGCGAGTCATTACGTCAATGATTGGCTGGTCCAGTCACTACCTACTTTGGTCAGACTAATGTTTGCTTTGTGTTTATGAGCGAACAGTCGACACCCGTTGTGGTTAGGCAATAAAACGGTGTCGTAGCTGCGCGGTTAATCGAAGTGAGGCACTGATGAGTGAATCAGTACGCAGCTGAGAGATACATGCGAAAATCAACCCACGCGAGCTCAATATGGGAAAGAAGTAATTTCTTGTACAATTCATGCCTAAGTTCGAACAAAAACCTCAGTGAAGTTTTGTACGAAATCGTTATATAAGAAGGGATCATTTACACCAGCACATGTAGCGATATCTTTGTCGTTACCGTTGTATTAGGATATGGAGTGTACATATAAATTGCTTTATTCGGAACCCCTTGTTTATTCACGAGTAGTGGTGGGAAATGTCCGAAATGTGTTATTTTGAATCCGTTAGGGAGTTACAAAGTATGGTAACGTATATATGCTTGCCTGTCTCTCCTCATGTTGGAAAGTCTCATTTTATTCCATTTTATTATCGTTAATTCCTTTTCACATTTATTTATATCATAATTATATAAAAATGTAAAGTTTAAGGTGGACACTTCCCATTCTAACTTCTGTTTTTCCCGAACTATCGTCCGCGAAATTTGGCCACGTAAACTTGGGAGTTTCATGTCAGAGGTCGCATTGTCTTGTAGGACGATATCGTGTCACTGTGATTAGAATTTTATTTTCTGTTTATTTCAACCAAGTGATCTTAACCCCATATTGTTGCGTCCGCACTTTTTACATAGCTCTAATATAGTTTTCGCTATAGTGACTGGTGAGAAGCACAGTTTTAAGCATTGTTTGTTTACTGATCAAAATTCATCGAAAGCACCCGGACGACTCGATGGCTTTTACCAATAATCGGGTGTGTGTGCAGGGCAAACTTAGTTCGGGTATTCTGCTATGTAGTTTTATGTTTCTAAATGAGCTTTCATCGTTACTGATGCCCCAGTTTTCACTAGTGATTATTTTTACCAAAAAAGTCATCTCTTTTTATTTGTCACTTTAACAGGAAATATTTCACGTTGTTCCATGTAACTTATCATTGTTTACTTCAAGAATATTTGCTGTAGCAACCGTATGTAGCAAGTTAAACCCATATTTATTTCAATATTCTCTTGACAGAATTTAGATATAAGGTGGCACCAGAATGACCGCAGTAAAATCATGCGCTACATCACTGGTAAGTGGTAGGGGCTGTGGTTAATATAAATTACGGAACACGGAAATGATTGTAGGTTATCCAGTATCATGGATGTTATAGCCTATATCGTTTGAAAAAATCAGACTCGAGTTTCGTTCATCTCAAAGTTCATTAACAGTACATATCCTTGTCAGGACTGAGACTTCAACTGTGATCACGCTTTCATGAAGCACCCGTGTTAAACACGACGCCATTGACCTCACACTGGGCATGCTAAGATAATTGCATTCAGACACAGGCACATTTGCTTGCGAGTAGTGATCAGGTTATCCGATGGTCTCAATAAAAATCACAGTGGTCGAGCTGTTGACTCTAGTCGACAACTTGGCGATAAGCGCTTCCAAAACAGGTCGAAATCTCCGGTTTCATTAAACTTGCTAGGCGATATTTTAAATTACTGCTGAGTAGCCGGGATGTTGGTTAACTACAAGCTGAATACCCTTGACATTCGCCCACCACGTTCGTACAAAATACATTTTCCAGCCAACCTCCCTTAAAAAATTCATTAGACTTGTGTTTTGCTCTTCTTAGGGTTGGTTAGCAGGACCGGAACATCAACTCGTCCCAAATTAGACACTACTGAACGCCCGGTCATAATCGTTTATTAGTAATGATCACGTTGCCCGTTCACCACAAAACGAGATATAGTAGCCTTCCTACTAACTACAAACAATTTTTTTCAAGTTGACCATTTGATCGCAGCGTTCGCATTCAGATAAACTTTCCAGNTGTTTCAGCGTTGATGATGTCACCTCGCCTGGTGATGAAACGTTTGCAACCTAAATGTCAAGCTCGGCGAACATATCAATACCAAAACCATCAATCCGAGCTACAAACAACACCACCAATGACGGTTATCTGAATACCGTCGAAGGCAAATTCGACTTCGAAGATTTCAGTATATTTCATGGTATAGACACAGAGAAACACACTATGAGGAGTTTGAAAAAAATAGTATTTTGCTTCCGGCAAGATTTAATTTGGCAATTAAAATACCAAAATGTTGATCCGACTCAGCAGTTCAGTTTCCCTCCAATTATGATGTGTATGGTCCGAATAAGCAAAGCGATCGGAAAAAGTGTGCTCAGTTCAACCTCAAAGATCTGTGGGGGAGGCTGCGAATAGTGTGTTGTATGTAAATGACACCAGATTGCGGTCATAAGTCAGTTAGCTGATGAAAACCATTTGTAAAATCATGACGAACGCAAAGATCCCTATCAGTACTCAGGGAACGAACGACTATCTCTCACAACATTCAACAAACAAGCAAAAGGAAAACTTCACCGATGAGAACAAAGTTTTATGGAACTAAAATGTTGACACACTGAACGCAAGATGTGATAAAGGACCACGTACTGCGTAGCTGCTGCCCCGTTTGAAAGTGATCTAATGACGAACTGTGGACGCCTTCGGTCTCCATGGTAAGCCTGGAAGGAAAACAATACGCTTCATTTGGTGTGATCGTTGGGCCTAATTTCTGGTTGACATTGGTCGACTGTCAAAGTGTTAAAAACAGTTTACAAAGGATAGCCTGTGCACAGTCAAGATTTGAACTGAATCGAGAAGGTTGTTGGTTAGACGACTGCACTGAGACCAACCTATTTAGGCGTCGAGAACAGAGATGATTTGGTTGAAATTCTATAAGCGCGTCTGCACCGCTTAGAAGTAAGCCAGTAGCATCGATGCATAGAATTTCTTAACCAAAACTACAGTAGGGCACCATGTTACTTGTTGGACTGAGGTATTCGTGTAATTAAGAGACAAGGTAATTTTGACTTATTGCACTGTTGTAGTAGTTTACCAAGTGTTAAAAACAAGACGCCTAAAGTGGTTTACTTTGCGAGTACGAGTGGATGTAAACCGTGCAGCTGTCAGCTTCCATCCAGTTCCTACTAGTGGTCATGAACCTGGCCATAAGTTGCTGCGACTTAACCCCTTGCTCAGGCGAACGGCAACCTGATACGTTCCAGAAAAAGCCTTGTAACGATGAATAAAATTATTCTAAATAACAAAACGAGAAGTGTTAAGAATACAGACCCGTTGGGTGCTCGTTACCACTTCGCATAACGTTTCTAACCACCGAGTAGAATGGTACTGAGATCCCCGACCAGTTTTTTTCTAATAAGCAGCATGGCAGAGTTATGATTTCAGATGAAACCCAACTGTGAAAAGCTAGGACTTTGGTTGGACTCGAACCAGCGAGATACAGCATGCCTTAACGCGGCAAGCGCACTACTAGCTGAGCTGCAAAGCCACACTGGTAGCTCGGAACTTTCACATTTGGACTCTGTTACACACCCATCCCACTGTCTAATATGGAATCCTCCAAATGATCCAACGGATCGACTGCCCCGACACTTCATTGTGTGACCACTTTTGGAAGTCTGAATAACTAATTCCTGGTGCGGGGGTCTACAGTAAGTGACCTGAACATCTCCGGTTGGCCAGTTGATCGCGTATCCTGAAAATTCCGACATACTCGCTCGTGAACAGTCGCATTGATCGTGTGGTCGTTCCATTTAATTTGAACCAACTGGAGTTGGTCAACCACAAGCATGCTTACGTCCTTTACGCAAACAGGCTGAGTCTGTCATCCGCAGAGCACAGCTGAACGCACTCAATTACTATATGAGTTTCAGCAACAACCGAGCGTCAGTTCAGCACCATAGATGACAGAGGTTGACAAAAGCAAGGTGTGTCTTCTAGATTCTAGCTAATCTATCAACCATACACAAGTGAACCAGATGATGAAACTGTTCACAGTCTCAAGCTGACTACCTGTAAAAATCTTGAATGTAGGAGTGTCCCAGTCCTGATGCAACACTGTATTCTGAAGGTGGAAGGCGCGTTCCACACTGACTGGGCCTGCCATTCAACTTTTTCAGCACGGTCTGCATGAATTCGTCAGACGGATTAAGAACGGCATTGTCATCCACGTACTCCATTTAGTTCGCTCTAGTGGCAGAAAGCAACTCAAGGCTAAGCACGTTGGATTCCTTCGTCGTGCCTTTCAGAATTATAGGAAAGGATGTTCATATGGAAGTATTTCCGGACGTCCACTCTTGACTGGGCAATCCACGGCCGGTTTCGTCTTTGTTTAGACTCACCGGGGACAGTTAATGTGGATGCGGATCGAACTGGCAATCAGTCTGAATATGAGTCAAAGCTCTTGTATGGTGCTCTGTCATTAGTTCTGTAAGCATCTCCTGTGACAATGTAATTGAATTGTAATTTGTTTGTACCCCATTACGATAATCATTTCGAGCGCTTTCGGGCATAATCACAACAAACGGGCAGTGCGCGTGGAACGGTTACATATAGACTACCTAATCATATTTTTGAGTGACCGTGAAGTAGTAACATAAAATGAAGAGTAAAGAAAACGTTTTTATTTACGCTTGAGTAAAGTTTCAAAGTTCGTAACCATTCCATCGAAAGTACTTCGCTTCCAGTCCACCCAATCCCCTCTTAGTGTTTTCAAAGTATTTGACTTTATATGGAACCGCCGTCTATAAACCTTTTCAGGTTCGCAAAACATTTCTCAACTCCACAATTTGTCGGACAGCAAATGGTTCACGTAGATAAATCACAATAACTGTGACTACTTTTGCATTGGATATCTGGTAGGTTAACGTGGGAATCAAAATAGTCGGTTTGGACAATTGGACGAACTTCTTAAAAATGACCACACTCGGTACCTGAGACACAGGATCTCTTCATCCACTTGATCATTACATCACTAAAGCGTGCAACAAGGGATACAGGCATTTAATCACATCTCAAAATCAAGTCACAAAAACTACGTTTTGGACTCCCGTACCCTGATGAAAAATCCTTCGACTTTTCCAATCGGTATGTTTCGTATTGTTCAAATGGTTTCTTCCTAAATTCCCTTGGTGACGCTTCAAGTCTATCATGAATCCCTTGGAGACCTCCCCAAGCCAGTTAATGCCTAACAGGCACGCCCTCACGACCATTGTCCTGCGCAAGATCACGCACCATGCATACGCCTGCCGGTGCGTTCCCAACCACCTTCCTTCAGCTGGGTTGTTTTTCTGTTGGCTGACGCATGCCTATGTAGTTAACATTCATGCATCTTCCAGAGGCATTGACTTTCCAGATTCAAATTTATGTTAACCCTGACGGATGGGTCTGTGTTACCTGTATCCCTAATACTTCTGAGCTCATGTGTTGTTATACACATTGTGAACATGAGTAACTGAGGTTAGTAAGATGTACCTCATTGATTACGTTACTAATCGTAACGTACAAATCGGTCTAACATGTTTGGACCCTTAGGATCCGATTTGCCTGTGCGTCACTTAGTGTTTAACGGCTGTGGGGTCGATCGTACCCAAGCCATAAGCACGCAACATCAGGCCGCCTACAACTTGCAAACAAAATCCGGGCTGCAAACGAGAGCAGGGTGCCATCCGTGAGAAAATCTTCCTTGTGGATTTTTCCGTCTCACTTCACAAACAACGGTAACATTTAGATCACTGAACCCGACCATCTACCAACTCCTCTGACATTCCGTCCACTGAGTTTGTGGGTCAGGTGAGTCTCAGCTGGACAGATGAACTTGAATTACTGTGGCCGATGCGTTATCTTCTTTTCTCCATGCAACATCACCGTTTGCCCACTCCCATTCAAGCATATTGTGATATCATCTGTGAACAGCAAAAATTACAATCCCGTCCTTCAAAAAACCATGAACAATATTTCTCATATGTCCTCTTCTCCACACGACGTTCATAACAATGTACTGCATAATATGAACGAAAAATGCTTTCTTCCAAAATTCCGTAAACTGCATACCTTTTTGTAACACATTCCTACGTTAATCCCCCCGTAAACCTCTTTGGATTTCATTTTATGCCTTCGATCTTTTTGCACACGCAACATTCACATACTCATTGCACATGACCTTCCAGATTTTTCACTTACCGGACCCATCACGTTTTATGGAAAACTTATATCAAGTGTTGTATAGTAGAGCCTGTCTGTCGATACACCGGTGTTCAAACTGATAACTGTCTGCTCGGCATTCCGGTCAGGTTCCACACAGATAAACCGACTAGATACATCCACTGGTGCCATTTGCGCCAATAACGTCAAGGTAATTGTGATATGAAATTCACCGTGCTAAGCAGTACGAAAAACAGTCGCCAGTCTATTAGAAATTACATATGCCTTCGAGTCAGATCGTACCTCGTTTAGTTGCCAACCTGTTTATTCAAGTGTATTCTGTGGCTAGGCGAAGTGGAAACTTGCACACACACCGATTTGCTCACATCGATCATCCCAGCTTACCTGACATATCCAGTGCTCCACAAAGAATAACAGCTATGTCCTCAGGTGTTACACCAAACGAAGTTGACCTCCGCTTAACATGCGCCTAACCAACCCCACGTTTCGATCAGCTTGACTACTCTGGCGACTCGACGCCCATTCAGTCAGCTAGTTGAACCGCACAGTCCAACCAAGCAAAAAAAATCGAACTGGAGAACGGATCACCAGTTATGCAACCACATAGCGTGGACACATGTGTTTGCGTGTAGTTTGCCGTGCTCATTGATTTGTATCCTCGATAAGTACGCTCATGCATTCCTTTAACATATTCTCGCATAGGCAGTACAACCTCTACATCTCCCCTAAAATTCACTAATCGAGCCAGGGAGCACTGATAGAGGATGTAACCGGTTCATTACCGAAATTGCCCTCAATGTTGGAACACTTACACAATTTATCATTCACCCATGGATTCACTCAGTTCACATACGGTCGTTCGCTGAGACCTGCGCATTTCATGTTCAGCAACGCCAGAACACATCTGGGTTAGGGTGCCTTTCAACTTTATCCTGGATAGATAAACAAGATTTAACCAGCGTTAAGTGTAGAGAAGAATACTTTTCGAGAAACATGGCGGTTTGTAGCGTCATTCTGGTTGACCTAAACTATCCATTGAAACGGAAGGCTAGTGTCTTCTGAGGGCAACCAAATTTAAATCATTCGTTTCAAGTGATAGTCTGGGTGAACATGGTGACATTCCGATGTTTTTAATTGTAGTGCGATGGCACATATGTAACTTGAAACACTATTAAAGCATTCTGTACAAGTAGCCTTTCTGGCAGAGGGTACAGAAAAGCAAACTGGGTTAAACGATGAGGAGTTGCATGTGGTACGGTGCTATGTAGAGTCGAATCATTTGGAGAGAGGAATCAAAAGCCATTTTTGGTTATTATGAGGAAGTACTGTGGGGGGAACACCGGCTAGACATCTGGGATGTCGGCCGCGCGCGCACACACTGGCTTAAGTGTACAACCAAGATACAAGAGTACGGTCTTGATGAGCTGATCACGCAATGCAGGACAAATCCAAAGCCCACTTATTCGTACTCTATATCTGACTTGTTCGGGGTTTGCACCCTACGGGAGCTTGGCCTTCAAGTATTACCTGACAAACAGTGGCGTGCGATGATTACAAAATAATTAACCTGTAAAACGTCGGACTTTAGCGGAATTCGAACCTACGACTGCAACCGCGAAACTTACCACCTGTTGGTCCATGGAACTGCTGGCCTCAGAAACCAGCAGTTCTATCGTGAACGAGGAATATCTCACAGCTTGTTGAGAGCAACGAAATCCATGTCAACTTTTGGTTCGCCTTCTCACTAATTTTAATGATGTGTGGTCTATTTTTAGTAAACAGTGAGAATTGTATCAGACATCAATTTTTTTCAGCAGAAATAGTGGTCGGGCAATACAACACGACTACAAAACCCACCCCACTGAAGTAACCTCAAATATAACCAAAGTGACTTCTGTTCTTAGAATCTGTATATGTTGTTTTTTTAATGACAGGCGGTTTGTCAGACAGTTTTCTGAGTTTTCTCAACCGCTACATGACAATCCCCTAATCGTCGTCATGACGATGAAGGTTGGACAGTTAGACAGTGCTAGATCAATACATATTGCATCGTGCCCAGACAACCTGGTTTATTCACGAGATTGGTGAAATTAACGTTAGAGAACGATAGAATGGTCATCTTGACCGGTCTTTGTTTTTAAGCGAGAACATTTTGTTTAAAATTCAAATCTTAGCGTTTTCTTGCATTTTCCGACGTGATGAGCTCAACATTCTGTTATGCAAAAATCGGCTGCACTAGTAAAGCACTGCGAAACGTAAATTTCTACCCTTAGAGCAATAAAAGTTGCACCTATTGAACATACTGCAAGTAAAGTGAAAAATAATCGGACAAGACGTTCGGTGAGAAAATTTACGCGGAAAGATTTAGCTGCGGTTGGATTGTGTGCAGAAGCATACATTGTACAACTCAATTCAGGACAGGGCAGTTCAGTCGTATTCAAATAGCAACTGGGATGGTTAAATGACTGCTGGACACGTGATTGGAGATCAGAAAGATGTACCCCTAGGCAATATCTAGATACAAGTGACATGGGTTATTTCACATGCATTCCAGCCTTAAACAATTGTACTTAATCCTTCTGGAAAATCGTTGGACTCCCGAATAAGTGAGTGGGAAACCGTTTGAGCTGATTTGCCACTATAGGTTGGATTCGACTCCTGGGTTGGGACTCTCGGGACTTACAGAATGGGTGGCTAAAGACTTTAGGTGTGATGGCGGTTAACCAAACTCAGTGAAGTGAACGATGCCGTTGTTTGGCCGAATCATCAGAGAAGTGGGTGTAATTGAAGAAGCGGGGCAGTGAAACTGACGACGGCTAACTTTCACTTGTAATTCAAGTACCAATTTTCAAGGTGTGAGCATCTTCTTATCGAGGGTGTGAGTACAAGCATAGCTGTTTTTGGTGGCCATGTTCTCACTCTTCCCCGTCTTTATCGTTCAAGCTTGCCCACTTCCTAGTGACTGCATGGAACTTATGCATCAACGCGCAACACTACTTTACAGCCTTGTTGACGACGACCACGACGAAAGCTAACCAGCTGATTCATAACCGGTCCGTTTTCACCTATCGAAGTTTGTAAGTGGTTGGTTAACTTTCATTTTGAGAGCTTATGTGCAACAAATAGACAGTCTTGTTGCCAGCTTCACAGCTCTTCCTAACTTATGAGCAATCAACCGATATCAACCAAATCGAAACTTACAATGCTTTATCAAGTTAACTTCGACCGGTGAGGAAACCGCCACACAGAGTTCATCAACAGCTACCGGAACGAATGGAAGCATACAAATCAATGAAGTATTTATTTCTATAAATGCAATGATCAGACTAAACGATCTCAGAAGTGCTCAAGTAAGAAGGTGTGTATCCCATCGTATCTTGACCCGTTCATTCAGTTGCTCTAACCATGTACCGTCTAGTGGCCGATAGGCAACCAGTATGGGACGAACAGGGCGTTCCTCATCACTTTCCGATGGTCTCGCTCTTGTGGTGGATGTTGGAGTGGGCGGTTGAAGATCAAACAGGCCAGACATATTGGACAGTTGTAGCTGAAAATTTGACAGAGCGGTGCGCAGACGTTGACGATGTTTCCGAGCCTAGGTCGGGATGGCCAAGAGAGACAAAGAGAGAAGGAAATAACTGGACTCGGATAAACAGAGAAGACAACTGAATGATGGGCTATAAACCTATCCATCAACAGGCAAGCATAGCTTCAGATTAAAATGTGGATATCAGTTGCCCTCAAACGTTCTTTCCGGTCCGCACGACTAGGTTGGGCTACGTAAGGATTCGATGAAAAAGTCATTTGAAAAAGCGTTGTGCGAAACACGAAATGAAGCCAAATTAAAACATTTAAGAGAAACCTTATGCATCCAGAAGAAAGACAATACCCAGTATGGATATACAATCATAACAGTAAAAATAATTGTACACATTATATGTTGAGCTAACGAAACGATTTACTGATAGAGAAGAACACAATGTTAAGAGCAAGTCGTAGCACTCGACGTTTTGATCACTTTAGGCAACCCTCTTCAACAGTGTTGTTGAAATCATACTCTGTTTCGGGAAATGGACTGCTAAGTCCTGAGATGACTGTTGATCTGTTTTGCCCATGCAAACAATAAGACAACAGCAAGTAAACTGGTACACAACGTGGGTGACAGAGAAGCCAGACGAAGTAAGTTCACGAGTATGAGGAACTGACTCACTGGTGGTTTGTACTAAAGCGCAATTGTGCGGAGGCATATGTACGAGCCAAATTAGAATTTTTGGTCTCAAGATTGTGCGTCGAATGCTCCTCGTTGAATTGCAAAGACAGAAATATATTGTTAGTTTGAACTATTTTGATCGGCTCATTGGTATGGTTCACCTTGCTGTGGATTTCAAGGGCAGTCAATTGTCGTTGTCGTTTTTCTCAGACTCTCTTCGGTTAGAGGCTTCCCCTGATGTTTATCACACTGATATGCCCTAATCCTGAAATAAACGTTTGAAACTTGCCTGCGATACTTCATGTATGATACACAGTTGACTGGTGGAGTACAGCACGAAATCAGAAAGCGTTTTAACACTATTCACACTTTTACTGAATCCATTCTGCACACACTATCGACAAATCAGATGCGATGTTACTTTGATTTACAGGATATCAAATCAAACTGGCACCATCTTATACCTAGTCCGAATCGCTAAAACCGAAGTCATTCGATAAGGCTGTAAAATCAGCAGAATCGCGAAAAATGTTAGGAAAATTACTTCAGTACGTCCAACCTAGAACATCTTGTCTGCATCTGTTATGACAGCGTCATCAACGGAAGACTTCATACGAGAATTTGATGCATGCATTCGTGAAGCTACTTAAAATTTTCGAACAAATTGGCTGGCTAGACAAAGTTGACATGGTGCATGGAGTCCAATGACAGTTTCAGCAATCTGTTATCAGTTGAAATGCACTTGTCTCTAAATTTTAATTTCACCTCATTCTATTACATTTCACACTTCTATCACCCTAAATATTCAATAAACGAACACTTTTGTGAGCATTCGATTTCCATTATTTCAGGCCCGTTCAACATTGTCCATAGCATAGCCAGAGGTAAAAATGCACCACACGTCTCCTTTAGCCTGAAAAACTCCAACGCGCTTAAAAAGATCGTTGGTCCTCACAAGGTTGTCTAATCGGGCATCGGACCACGTACATCGCTTAATCCTTCACTACATATAGAAATTTTACTAGTTAGACAAGTAAAGCTACCTTAATGGATCGTCTAACCTGGTAATGTTAGTCTCTGGTCCCCGGTGAGGCAGTCGGAAACCTCATCTAATACACTTAGTAGATTAGGCCGATGTGAACTGGCTGTTCTAGATAATCGTCGGTCATGTTGGCCAAATGATCAGAGAAAGCAAAATTAGACTTCACTGGTTTCTATCTTCAGCTCCAATTTACTATCCGCCACGTTACCAGTGTTGACCCACACATCCTCTTGGTTTACATGCGTGGCCAGGCAACCTTGGTCTTTATGCATCTTGAATCGCATCCATAAGCTAAATATGTGACGGGAGAAGCACGTCCGTGTTGGAAACCATCTAAGAACGAAGTTTTTGAAAGTACACGACCTCATCGCACAGCACTTTGAAGAATCAAGGAACAAGCACAGCGATTTACGTGAAGTGTTTTTCAGAGTAACAAGGCTAAAGTTTGACAGCAAGTCACAAACGAGTCATGCGAGGACAGTTTGGCTATCATACACAACTAACAGAAGTGATAACAGAAATTTTTTTAGGTAATGAAGACCAAAAATGAGATTTTTACAGTCATGTAATTATAAGGAAGATAACATTGAAGTAATAACGTATGGATGCTGCGTAGTATTCCATATAAGTGGACTTGAAACAAGAAAAAATTGAAGAACTTGGAAGCCAATTATTAAACGAAAGGTGTTTAAGAGATAAGGAAATGTTACACGGGGAGAGATGGCAACTAGATTGGATTACAGAAAAAATATATTTCCGACACGCCTAACAAACAGCTCTTTGGACCTCAGCTAATTACAGATTACCTAACACTTTTCCAGTTATGCTCATTTTCATCTAAAATGTCCACGTGATTCCATCTACATCTACCGCTGTTCTCATGACTTAGATGAATCTACTCATTGTTCTGATGACATGGGAATACTTGAGTTTAGCAAGCAAAGTAAAACGATACACAAGAGGCTTGATACAGCTGAGAGCCCACAGCATATGCGTTTGAGGTAAAAACTAACAGTTCGAGCCCCGATCAAATCAAACAATGGAATATGTGTAAGTGTAGCCCGACAGTAGTCCATTTAAGCGTGACTTAACCAATATGTCACATGACAGCAAACACTCTGACCTGAACAATGAACAAACATACTGAAATTTTACAAAACCATATTCCAGTTGTAACACAGCTGACGCCTGATTGGTCGAAATACATAATGAAACTAGAGAGCACAAAGTCGTCAAAATGAGAGGCAATCTGAAATCAATCGGTTGAGCACCAGTGAGATTCTCACATAAATCGAACAGTAGGCACAGTCACAGAATTCCATTTGAATGAGCCGAAACAGTGTAAACAAGACAAGACCGTCAATTTAAACCGATTAACCCTAGCACTTCTAACACATAAACCGTAACAACGATGGCGAACAATGAGAGCTTTCAATAAACATAATTTAACACGGTCATGATGAGAAGTCAATGGCAAAAGCCACCCGTAGGTAAGTAAACAATTTCAGCTTCCACTACAGGCCTATCGCCTAGTGCATCGTCCGACTAGGGCTTCACTCATCGACTTTACTCACAGTTCGTGCGTCACCCGTAATGATACTTGGATCATTGGTGTTAGCACAAAATTAGTTCAAGCTAAATCGGTTGTAGTCGATATTACTCCAATATGGGTCACGTGACAGTGGAATAATGTAACGGTTATTTGGGGTAGGAAATGAACAGACATGCACCTTGGATGAGTTTAAAAAGTTGTTCGTACCATCCTTATGAACGTGAAGAGGGATTTAACAAAATCATAAGATCTCCAGAATACTTTAACTACCTCTTTTATTTGCGTTGAATCAAGTGCGATCCGGAACAACAAAGAAAACATATGCTCAACTGACTGAAGTTGAAAAACAGCAAAGCGGTCAACGAAGTTCAGAAAGCTAAAACCACATGCAAAGCGACATTCCATCGAAGACTGCGGCATACTCTGGTGCACAGATCGAAAGATGAAAAATATACACTGTGCAAACACACACGTGCAGCATCCAATGAGCGACAAAACAAACACGCCGAAATGAGATGATAACCATGTGATTTAAATCCATGAAAACCAAGGCAACTTAACTGCATATTGTGTTTGAATAGAAACGATGAATTTTTGAGACATGCATGCATAGCATAGTTGATCATACAAAACAGAATGAGACAATTACATGGATCAAGGCCGCATCCACTTTCGATTGAATGTTCATCAGTCAATGAGGCGGTTAATCTGCTACCCTCGAAAGCATGTTCATTCAAATTGGGTACGGAAGAAATCTAACAGTTTGGAAGTTGTCTAGCACGCTTTCAACAAAGATTAAGAACGAAACGTTGCGAGCAAGTTGTAATACTCATCTGGGATGGACTTCCTCAGGAATGTTGTGATCGAAATTCCCGATGGTGTAGCTATGGGTTCCTCTGTTGCACCTGCAGTAGTCAATCTTTTCCTCGGGTACCTGAAAGCACAGGTTATGAATGAGATTATCTGCCCCCACGAATCTGTTGGCGGTAAGTAGATGACATGTGTAATCGTGAAACGAACCGTTCACGACTAATTCCAACAGTTCATCAACTCACAATACATCAGCAGGGTACTCAAGTTGAAAGCTGGAACTGAAGAGCACTCATCTAACTTTCTAGGCTGCCTTGTCGAAATTAATGATCGACAAAGATCTCATGTTTATGTGCACCACAAACCAACCCATTCTGGTCGGTATCTCAATTTCAACATACCGCACCTGCTCCGTATGAAGAGAACAGTCCTCCGATCACTCGTCAACAAACTAATAATCAGCGAACTCTCCAAAACAACACGGATTTTTCACATTAAAGAAATGTTAGCCAGCAATCAATAACCAAACGTCTTTGTTGAAAACACAACTGAGCACACATGTCGATTAGGGAGGAAATCAAACAGAACACAACTTTTTTACTCTACAGTGTAAATACCGTGTCATTAACGAACGACTGCAAAAAAATCACCCTGTGATTCCGAGTACGTCATCCGGATCATGTTTCGGTTAGATTATGCATCTCAGTAGCCCACCTCACGGGCGATCAGACAGACTGCGTTTATGAACTCAAAGGTGATGATCGCAATGTCAGTTACATAGGAGAGACAAGCAGATAACTGAAAATACCTACTGGTGAACACAAGAGCCACATGAGGTTTCCTCCTAAAGATGCATATCAACTTAAGAAGCTAGAGAAGGATCCGGTCATCACACTACATGCCCTGACAGAGAATCACAATGTACGTGTTGATCAAACTCGAGTAATTCATAAGGATCTGTCTAATCACGCAGACCGATGCTGTATTGAAACCCTCACCATTTACACCAAACACATGCGTCAACCGCAATGTTAGCAAATCTCAGTCCGCCGTGTGTGACGTGGATTGATCGACAACACCAGACACAGACGCGCCTTATCTACATCAGTCTTGCCTCTGCTTAGTGGGCAAGGTATTCGAACAATCCGGTCGGACCCAGCGGAAGTTGACCTAAGGTGGCAAACTCCACATGACCTCTGTTCCTCCGTTAATATGAATTCGATTACAACACTGCTGAGGAAGACCACCTGAGACGGTTGAAACGTTGCATAGGCAATGTATTTTTGCTTCTTCCTCAGAAGCTGGCAAAGTAACTGAACTGGTCACTCGGTACTGGGCTTTTACGTTTGATCACGTAAACATAAAAACACATAAATAAGTATGAAAATATAAATAAATTGACATAAATTCGACACCTCTCACATTTTGTTAAGGTTTTTGTATTCAGCTAACCTCTTTCGAATAACATTAAGCTCGCAGTTCCTTCTCGTTGGACGTCCGGACTAGAACTCATGCAAGCAACTGTGTTGACTACTACACCATCTGTCCTGAATATACATGAGTAAAATAAGTATATGCAAACATTTAGCCAAACTCGCTTATGAGTTAGCTTCGTGTTACCCAGTCGTTTTGAAAGAAGGCAGAAACTAAGCCGTTAGGTCCAATACCTGAGTCTACAATAAGGGTCTCTCAATCAAGCCGAAGCCACGGACTACGGTGAACCTGCCGAACAAAATTCTGATTGTTGGCGAGTACTCACGGAGTTGGTTCATACAAACTGAAAGCCATTCAGTATCTCTAAATTCCTAAAAGTGGATAACATTTCGACATGCTTCCAGTAATTCGAAGAGAGGACGCGATCTTCTGTACAGAATGATATGTAACCTGCCTTGAAGACCGATCACGCCAGGGTGGATGATGCAAGGACGAGAGAATATCAGTTCATCAGCAGTTTTCGACGGAAAAAATGGATGCCCTAGCAACTTCTTGCACGGTTACACAGCATGACAACTCCATGTCTCCAACATTGAAATGACTCACTCACATACAATACGGTTTGCATCTGCGTCGGCACACCTATCACAAACCACCCTAGACGGACAGCTGGTTCCCAATCCTCGGACTAGTCCAACTTGGTCATTAGGACTGTATAATTACTTGCTTATTGTGCACTACCTCCGTTCGCTAGAAAAATATTGCTGTCAAGTACTGTCTACCTGCTGTCCTGGTTGGAACACACCCGAAAAGGAGTAGACGAAACAAGTTGATGGCACAAAGAACACGCGCTACCCGTTGCGTTCGAGCAATCTCATCAATGCTACTTCAACCACAGAGGCGGTAAGAGGATATCCAACAAGGGCTGAGTAGAGCATTCCAGAACTTGAAAACTTAGAATTTACTTGCCAATACAAATGAATCTTAATATTTTGTTGCGGAGAGAGTGGCAAACTCGATATTATGAGTCACTCATGTCTAATGTTAGGTTAATAGCGCAGCGGTCAACAGGACTGCCTCGCAAGAAAGTAGACCGGGGTTCACGTTTGGACCATGCAAAGAAGTACTGGTCTAGCAGTAAGGAAGGAGGCTGGCTGGGGGGTCTACGCGAACGCGGATGATACATTCAGTTGTGGGTGGTTTTCAATTTGTATCAACCAAATACGCTACTGCTCACCAATAACGGGAATTTCGCCATTTTAAGTTTGACGAATAAAGAACAACCTCAAGTTAGAAATAGTGAGTTATTTGTGAGTTCCACTTACTGCGTTTTTCAATGACAAACAGTGTTTGAAAGAAGTGTGCAAAAACTCAATCTTCCTCGGGGAAGTTTGGAAACTGCGATAGTACAAGTGGTGCATATGCATTGCAAAAAATTTGCCAGAAGCACATGACCAGTTTCGCGGTCATTATTGACTATCCGATACACTTATTCCACACACGTGCGTCAGCACGGACGATTATAAACACCTCTGGGGTTGAGAAACACTGAAAATAATTGGCGAGGGAGCCATTAATTGTGCGTCTTCTGATCATACATTAGGATGCCTGGACAAGGTATTCAGAGTTAAGGTGTAGCGACAACGAACAAACCGGTTATGTGCTTTCAACGAGTGTTGATCAGCAATGAATTTGATTCGATTCTCAACCGTGTTACGTGCGCAACAAAACTTAATGGAAAGGACAACTAATACCCAGTAGTATTACCGGTAAGCGATGATGAAAAAGCAGATCATAAGAGGAGATAGTTCGTAATTTGGTTTAGGGTTCATTTCAAAGCTAGTCGGCTGCAGTGTCACCAGACAACAGTGGGGCTTTTGAATGTGCAGAAGTAATGAGGAAAGAAAAGTAGTTACGGTGAACAAGAGGATTAAAAAAGACGTCTGCAACAAACAAGGTATTGTTGATTGTATGACTCGAAGCCATGCCGTAAGACGTTTACAGCCAGAGGAAATAAATGATCTTTCAGGGAGTAGGAAAATTTCATTGAACTTTGCCATAAGATTAGATCCAGCACTTCAAGTACCCATGAGATACCTTGACCAATTGTGTGCAGTCTACCTACGTCGATCAGCTAACAGCATGATAAGCAAAGGGATGGCATGTGAAAGCCTACTGATGCTAGTTCAAACGACGTATTTATGAGCCAACTGAATTAGTTAAGCTGAAAAAACCAAATCGGGAACCAGCGTGGTACCACATTTAAAATGATACTATGATACGGGTAGCTCGAAATATCAGTCAACTCCTCGTTCGATCGCAAACATTAAACCTACTTCCTGCAAAGCGACAGCGTTTGTTTGCTCACCCCCAACGTTGACGCGACTCATCTGACGCAATGATTCGCTCTCTGCTGCCGTTAACCCGATCCATGTGGTCAACAGTTCCGAAGCGATGTCAACGTCTACAGTGGCGCTACCGTCGGCCAAACGTGCTGCCAGTGTCCATCGACTGCCTTGATGGTGTTCGAGTGAGGATAACAGGCTGATCAGTAGGCCACGAATAGTGTAGACACGGCGAGAAGGAAACAGTGCTGTGGCACTCGTCTGAATTAAATCGTTGTACATATCCTAAAAAACGGCATAGAGGAGACAAAAGTGGTGAATTAGTTAGAGGCAAACATTACTGTTAAAGCACGGAAACGAATGTTAGTTTATGAAGACGAAGAAACTCAATAGACTTGAGACGGTATTGTCGCCTGATGATGATGTCGCCTGATCAATAGCTTACTGTTAATTGAGTTGATATATAACTGCACAAGCCTAAGATGAGAATTTATCGGAAAGAGTTCTGTTCGCTGAAATCAAATTTTCTTTACAGAAAGTATTTCCCAGGTTCCCCGAAATGTCCGAATGACTTTTTTCAGTTCTGGCATCATACTCTCTCCAACATTCTTAAGAAAATAGGGAGTGGCAGTTTTGGTCTAGGAGACTTGTTACACCTCAATAAGTTAAGTTATAACGCCAGCTCTGTTTCCCACAGAGAGGGGAGTCGGAAACGGAATAAATCGCAATTCGGGTCTCATCGTACAGTTAATTCGGCAAAGCCAGGTTTACCGTTCCTCAAAATGTTTGGCCCACCTGTTAAGTCAACGCGATTGCTGTTGTTAGGTGAACAGTCTTTTGCAAATACAGTCTGACTTACACCGACTTGACGGCCAGTATAGCCACGGATCACGGAAAATGCGCTCCTTACAGTATCCTAACTCGAATGCCATTTGGACAAATGACAAAACAAAACGGTCACACACAACAGCAGGATCCACGTCCAGGTGGGTGATCCAAAATACACGGTATTCTCCAACATATTGGTGTCAAATACAGCTGACGGCTAGGTGATCGAGGTGTGTCCACAGCTGGGACGCAAATAGCAGCCTCCATTTGACACAATCCTGAGTGCTGTGTTAAAATGCAGCACCGGAAATATGGAGACCGTGAGATGCAAGTAGTTGCAGCAGTCTTTCGCCATTATCATTGCGTCGTATCCGAACACCACACAGCCACCTACCCTCTGGAGAAAGACTACCAAGGTAAACAGTAAAATCGCCAGCTTCTATGATGTGCAGTTTGCTCCAGGAGGTCAACGAGGGTGTTGAAGAACGCCTTTTTGGTAGAAGTCGAACAGTTATTCGCTGAGCCGTAAGCCGACACAATGAAAACACCAGGATCTGTCTTGCGCTGATTGATTTATACCACTGTGGTGAGTCAGAAAGCTCATAAGCGACAGTTCACTGGGATCCGATCGAGCAAATATTTCCCTGCTCTGGAATTCGGCGTGGTTTTCACTGCACCTAGACCGCGAGAACCGAATTCGGCGTCAACAGGGAACCCAAGGTCGATTGACAGTTGTCTGGAAGAGAGCTAAAATGAAAAAGGTGCTGGACGACCAGAGTAACTCTTTCGTTTGAGGGTGCATTTTTCGAGTCCCTTCTTCCGGATTTTGAAGATCGTAGTGTTGCAACTATAAAAATTGTCCACCGGTATTCTGATAAGGCCGTGCCAGACTACTTACACAATCATATACGATCAGTAGTGGGTCATTCAACTCTGAGTGCATCCGATTCCCATGTAATTGCTCCACTTTGGTCCGTCTGATAAGATTGCACCCGGTACGACTGAAGTCTTAGTCATCATGGCCCTCCGGATCGATGCAGTGCGCAAGCATGACCACCAAGTTAAAGTGGCGGAACATATGGGCAGGCAGTAGAATAGGACCAGAAACCCTCATGTCCATCACTGGTTACGCTGTTGCATTTAATGAGATACTTCACGAGACTTTTGCACTGTTTCCCAATTGTCCCAACTAGCACTATGCGATAACTACAACACAAACTATACATGTCCTCATTCTGGTGTTCCACAGAATAAACTCTTTTGTTTGGGGTCATCGAGGTTTGAGCTATAAACCAGTGGTCTATGTGGAAAACGGAATTGATCAGCACAGTCTAGTGAAAGCAATCAAACGGCGCAAATTTGGCCCAGGAACAATGGTACGAAACTGAAGCCTAAAAATAGCAAACAAATCGACCAGTTAGTGGTAATAACAAAGCTCACGTGCCTGATCAATGGTGCAATCGCCAACCCACTTGATGCAGACTGCAACATCACGTGTCACACAGTGGGGTCAAGGTCAACTAAACTAACAGCGGGAACAATTTCTGGGAGAAAAAATAGCTAACAATTAACTCAAATAGTCAGAATGGCACAGACAACAATGAGAATATGAAAACTGCGACAGACCGTGAGAGAAGTTCCATTTACATTAATCCAAACACCACACTACTCATCAAGACTACACGAACGACAAAAAGCAAGCTTTTCAAAACGACCGATCAGTAGACAGTAAAACACAGTGTCAGCGATCAAGTCAAACTGGCCATCACCGTACGCAGTTGAAACCGACGGGCATTCACCCAAATAAGTTGCACCGGGATATAATGTATTGGAAAACTGACAAAATGCCTCGTCACTACAACGTCAAAAAGTGTAAACGTTCTCAACATTAGAAAACGCCATACAAAGTGAGAACCGAATCCCCAGTATCATAAACTAAAGTGATACCTGGCTTCCCACACTCTGAAAACACGACCAGTGGTTCAAACAGCAGGACAAAACAACAAATCGCAATGAGCCACCTAAACACGACAGACGGAAGACGACGGATTACAGTATGTGGCCACTGCCACATACACTCCTATCATAGACAAACAATGGTAACATAACAGTCAGTCATACGTAACACCGACACGTTGAAGAATACGCTGCCCAATAACAACATGGACTCCCATCATGCTCGTGTACGCACTCGCCTTGTTCGGTACTTTGACTAAGGGGCGGTGAACTTGAAAGCGAAGTAGTCAATTGACATTCGAACGAAGAGAGCATAAACGTCGCTTACCAGCAAGCACTTATGAACAAATTGACCGGACGGAGTAGGGTTAAGGAGTCCAACAAACACTCGGAACAAATCACACCGCGTGCGAATACTTGTGATGATGAGGTACGCTTCGAAGGAGCTGCTTGGCTACGACAGAATTAGATTTGCACCACGTCCATGAAGCTGGTAAACAAGCATTGCTCAATTCCATCTAGATCAGGATGTGACAACGACTGCAGTGAACTTAAATATAAGCTGACCAACAACTTGTGCCAGGACTACGAACGTCAACAGGAGAGAAGCCTTCCACATTGTCCACCGAGTGTCAAGAAATCGATTCGGAACTGAGACTCTCAAGGTTGACCGTTGCCGAGGCAAGTGATGTCCGATTTCTCAACCCTAACAGTTGCGCTTCGAACAAAGACTGTGTGATCGCTAGCCGGCACGTAGTCCACAATTTCAGATAGTCGATTTTCTTACTCATTCCGCCTACTATTCCTATAGTAATAGTTTTGTAGTTAACATGATGCTCAAGTACAGAGAAGAGTCTTGCCTGCTACTTTGCTTTTGTAATAATAAAATTCACGTACAATCAGCATGCATCGAATAAGTCTTACATTTTACCTAACCAAAGCCAGGTTTGTGGGATCCGACGAGTAAGGAATAACAGATGGATGCGACCGAATGTGTACGTGTATTCGGATCTAGCTGAAAATGCGGAAAGATCCAAATTAATGGGATCAGCTAAAAGTTATAGAGAGAAGAACTAACCAACTGTTTGCGAGGAATTTCACTGCACGATGATGGATAGTTTGAAGAACTAGTAATCAATATATCTTTTAGGAGCAAACCATGGAAAAGAACAGGTGAACAGAAAGTCCAGTGGGCTAATAAAACGACTGAAGTTGAGTGGGAAGAGAGAAGTTGATAGACAGTTTTCTAACTTTCGCGAAGACATCATTTCACGAAGGGATAAGGATTCACGATTGTTCAAGGAAAACTTTAGGTACTCAATAAAAACAAGGGGACGTAAAAGCCTGTTAGCTGCATAGAAGGCTGCATAGGAGGATTATATTGACAGCATACTGATGCAGATGAATGTGTTAAGGGATAGATGGTTGAACTCTCAGCAGCTTGACAGGTTCGACAGAGTGTCTAAAGAAGCAGGCGAGGAAAACGTGTGACACCTAACACAGCATACCACCTACGTATTGCATTAAAAAAGTGATCATGAATTGAAAGGTAGTACCGACAGATTACATGGTATTTTTGATGCAGAAGAAGCCAAGTTGGGAAAAAACGGAACTTCGGTTGAGCCTGGGCCAGTGACAAAAATAGCATGCCCAAACTCGGCAAGCCTTCTACCGAATATTTTGAGTTCTGGGGGTGGTCTCGCAGCCTAGTCGGTGAAGTGCCTGCTGCATTGAGCCATACTGTTCCTATCGTTGGTTCAAGACCGACCAAGGCAGAGATTATTCATAATTGGACCTCTTCTGACGTGATGTGTCATAAAACTCAACTTGGCAGAACAAACGTCTGTATACAGCCCAGCGAGACAGAAAATAAGCCATGAGTAAAAAAACACCAACCGTAAGATAGATTAGTTCAAACAGTAGAGATGGATAGTCAAGGCTAGTGGTGGTCGACTAGTTTTCTCATCTTCGGTTCTTCTACAACATAGATTCCACAGAGGATGAAAACAAGAACGAAAACAGAACTTCATCCTGGAAGGCATCAGTGATCAGAGCTGATGAGGCTTGGTAACATGGCTGCCACCGGCAAAACGGCTGTAGAAAACAGCGATCTTCAGTAGTATATGTTTGTGGTGAACCTCTGGTATTCGGAACAACATCTGAGCAAGACGTACTGCACGTTCCAATTTCTTTATCGCCTCCATGAGAATTTCTAAGGTCAATCCTAAAGATGATAGACATAATCCCGATAAGGTGGATTAGATGGTGTGGATGCACAGTTAGAGAGTATTACAAAACCGACCTACACTAATCCCATCAGTATTCCGAGAGCATTCAAGACAATATTGGATCCAGTGAACCGAGCGATAAAGGTGTACTTCCAAAGCATAACAGACGCGCTGTTATGGCGACTGTTAGAATGACGTTACTCGGCGAGTGTAAATGTTAATTGTTTAAACCATAGCACATTCCCAACCTCACGTTCAAGTTCAGTGGAACAGTTCCAGTGATACCAGTAGGTCGCGACGAGCGGATACCCTGCAATGAGGATCGAAGGAGTGTATCCGTCTGATTCATAATGACGATGGCAAACCATTCACTAAGTCGAACATTCACAATAGAGTGTCACCGGTTGGCACAAGGTACAAGAAACACAAATGATGACGTGGAGTAGGTAATTGTAAGCAAATACTGGTAGACTGGTCACTGCACATCGAGTTGCTCTCCCGAGCTGAGGAGCCCCGTTACTCACGCAACCTGTGAGTGACAACTTCATTGGAAATGGTACTCAACTGTTTATACCATTGCCCTTATCAATGAACTAAGGACAAGCAAGGAAGTAAAGTAGTGAAAGCCATAAAGAAGCCGTACTGTGAACAAGGCCCTGCTCACACCTGTGCAAACACTTTGATGCGCAAGATTTGTTTGGGTAGGGATTTTATGGATGAATGCCCGTTCTCTTTTGCATTTTGATTTTTGAAGAGGGTTGCCTTTGGTCCAAGGTTACATGATAATTACAAATTGAAAACCTTGAGTCCAGTTCGACAAAATGGTATTAGTATCCATCCCTGATGCACTGCTGCCGAAGAGTCCAGTTCCATTGTTCTTGACTTGAGGATGTGCTTTTATTGACCCATAACTATTGTGGTTTCCACGGTGATGCCACCGAATGCAAACAGTACAGATTAAAAGTACTGTCAGTGTACCATCACCGGCAAAATAAAGATTGTGGCTGCGCGCACATAAATGCGGTTGCATGGTCCACCAACCAATAGGGAAGTAACACAACGCATGCAGCTAATCAGGCGCCTCGTGAATACTGACAGCAATGGTGGTGTAGAAACAGACATCGCGAGATTCGAACGCACATGCGTAAACTTATTCGGTCGACCATCTGACTCAGAATGACGCAACTTAGTTCTATCGAAGTGGCACCATTGTTGTTACGATCAACCGGTCCCCGCATTACCAAGTGTTAACTGACTTTTTTCAGTAGTGATTCACATTTTTTGTCATTATTAACAGAAACAGAATAGCCGGAATGTACTGGGACTTAACTGCGTCATGCCAGTGGGAAGGAAACAGTCCAACCATAGGCATTATGGATCAGGGAGGGGAAGGCGCTAGATTCACGACAACCCACTATTTGCATCCAAAATGTCCATATCAGGAGGGTTTACCCCCATGCAAGAAAACAACGTAGATGCCAGTGATAATAACACAACGTCCAAGAGACAGTACCCACGATGCCTTCAGTGACTAGTCTCATTAATTGCCATCCCCTAAACAAACAACTCGGTCAAACACTGGCAACATTCACATCACAACCTCCAATAAGGTCTCCAGAGACAGACTCAGCAAGCCGCGAGGGTCAGGTGGGATGGTTCACCTCTTACCCGAGGCTAATCGGCTACAGCATAGACAAGATGTTCAGCGTGATAGACGATTAGCTGATACCTTCATGGCGTAGTCCAATAATCTGGAAAACCCACTCGACTCTCAAGAACAAACCTACTTCCTAATTTCATTGTAGTTTAGCTGTTAATGCCACAGGATGTATGAAACGGAAAGCACATATTATCGGTGAAAACTGTCAGATGACTTCCCCGCTGAGCGGCCCGATTCACAGCTACGGGTGGCCTAGTTTGGTTTACGGTTCTGTTTTAAGTTAACACAATATCCAATAAAAAGATGGTAGACTAGTGCAGATCGGTGTACACAGCAGGCAAGCGCGCACATTTCACAGCCGAGTGGACTTCTGTTTTAGCGTCGGCAAGGAGTCCAATTCACATTGTCTACTCTCGTAATGTAAACAGAAGGATAAAGTTAGTTCATATTACACAGACTTTAGTACTGATGTTTGAATACCATCAACTGTCATCATTCTTGCAACTCAATCACCTGATCAGTCCCATAAACTCCTACAATTGAATGCATGCACGAATAAGGCGTACACTCACGACTGGTTGTCTATCATCTCACCATCACTCACTGACGCTGTGCTCCACGTACTTGTGTATGTTTATGAAGTCATTCATGTAATAACAAGGATAGCTTGTCTAACATAAACTCCACCGTTTTCCTCGGATTCATTATGTATCGTACTGTGACGTTTAATCAGGTATGGTTAAATCCATCCAAACCAGCGCGAGGCTGGCACCATCAGTGCGGCTGGCACGGACAGCGTGTTGACCACCAGAGCTTCTGTTTGCACAAAGGCTTGAAACCCAGGCGTTGATATAGTCGATCTTGTAATGCACGCAACGTGATGCCCGAGTCACGTTACAGTTTTCTTAACTGCAACGAAGTCGGTGCAGTTCTGCTCACCTGGTGTATTCATCAAGTTTAGCCTGTGATAGGTTAACTGAACGCAAACGGTTTTGGGAAACGGTATCGAGCATCCCAGTTTCAACTTGAATCATTTCGATCAGTTAATGTACAAAGTGACTCAGGTTACTCCTAAGGTAGACACACGATCGTAACCAGTGTGCGCCAAAGACCTGGCAAAAACAACCCCCAACTCAGCTAAGACATGGACCGGGAAGCAATGAGCTAGATGGGTTATGTGCTGCAAGATCATGATGTTGGCTAAGGGGAAGGTCAAAGTTGTCACCCTGCCAAGCAAAAGTCGGGAAACTGGGTGGGCAGAGCAGTTAGGAGAATTTCGTGGCACGTTCGTCGGTTTACCCACTCAGAATTACAATGGAGAAACTGGAGGACTTCCAGGTATGTTAAAGAACACGTCACTGAATAACAGAATGCTTCAGAGGATGAGTAAGTCTCAGTAACAGTGGCGATTAGGTTAGCGAGAGTCACTGAGAGCACTAATACGGGAAAGGAATACTGACTTTACTTCTACAGTTCTTCCTAAACAGATCCATCTCTCACCAACCATTTCTAGAAGGTAGAATATGTGTCCGAATTGTCCACTAGTGGAGCTCAGAAGCGAAGCAGGCATACACTCATTTGTCGGTATAAATGGCGGTCGCTAGAGCAAATAAGGATTTCCTTAAACATCCAGTAACCACACAGGCGTGCGTATGCATGCGACGCACAAAATAGAGCACGACAAAATCTGATTTTTCCATTGACAGACGTGGAGAGATAACTGTTGTTAGAAACGTTATCAAGGGTTCAGAGTGAAGTTCAATGTGCAATATTGAAGAATTCACATTACCAAAGTTAACTGAAGGGTCCTTGTTATAGGCCCAGTTCGGAAATCCACTTTAGCGGCTTTCGCGGCTTTCACCAACAAATGAATAAAACCGAAAACGATTGGAATTAAAAATGATGGGTAACATCTGTTGCTATCGGGATTACTGACAAACGGTTCACAACCTACTAAAATCAGCGCGCTTCTAACTTTGGAAAGATATAAGATACAATGAGAAGATGTAGGTGTTAGGCCACAACGAAATCTCAGCGGTTTACCTGTATATAACGGAATACCAGGTGGTCTACCTCAACCTGCACACCCTACCGTTTGAGCAGCAGATTGTGCAGACATCAGTGATCTGTCAGAGCTACCAAATTAGCAGGCTGATCGTGACGGTAGGAATCGGCCTACTTAGTCTGCTCCAACAATAAGTGTTGGACCAGTTGCAGTGAAAACTCCAGTGACAGACGCAGAAAGAACGTTAAAGCGTTAAGTCCAAGACGCCTGTTTACTAGGTCGGTGACGTAGAATTAGGCAACAGGTGAGCTGCTGATTGAATTAATTAATGATGAGGTTGGAACTCACAGACGAAATTGCAATTCTGGCTGAATTCGCCAGTGTTTAGGCTGAAATAAACGCACTTGTAAATCAAACAAGTTCAGCTTCAGCTGCAATGCGTCATTGGCGAACAGAGTAAAAAAATCGATTTTACAACCTATGTGGTCCAGTGCACACGCCTTATTCGTCTAAGCGAGATTGTATTAGCTGAGGGCTACAAACAACTCGCTTTCGAAAAGTCGTTGGTTGTTCGATGATCTGCTTGTCTTTCTGAACAAGGTTCAGGTTTTTCGAGAGCAAGCTTAAGCCTGTACCGTTTGCGAAATTCTTGAATGACTTACTTCAATGTAGCAAAATGGACGGAACTTATACGTATCAGCGAGTGCAGAGTTCAGCTGAGAACCAACTGGCGGTAAGCTGTCTATTCGTTTTTCTGGGGTCATGGAAGGAGGCTTCGGTGGGTTCGTGAGCAGTTTCTTTCGTTCCCAAGGCTTACGTTTCGGAGCTGGCGGCAACAAGTCGTCACTTGTTTCCAAAGCCGTTGGCTTTGCAATAATCGATGACGTTCGCGAGCAAGACGGATTAGGTAATTCGACTGATGGGGTTGGCGAAGATGTGGAACAGGCCGGAAGTGCAGTCTGAGACAACGATCCAACAGACTGCAAAGAAGAAACGGCAGGCGACTGGACTGGGATTACATGAACTAGATCTGCGTCTCGGTTTAATTTGTTGACTAGATTATCTTTCTCCAGCTCTCTAAACGCAGTGGCCAGAACATCCGGGTCCACTTCCAACGATAAATCTTTATCATCAGGATCGTCCTCGGGGAGTGGTCTGACCACTGATTCCATCCGAATAGCTGGAGCGGTGAATTCGCCTGTTTCTGAGGAGGAAGAAGTCAGAAGCAAGGGTATTAAGCGGAATATCCTCGTTGGAACACAGCAAATTGTTTGTCTAAAACCACTAGGCCGGAGAAGAGAATACTTGCATACATACGTCTCATGTGGTTCTCTGATTATCATATTTACAACATCTAGCTACTAACCAAAAATGGCTAGAAGATGGGCAGATTACGGTTGTCCCGGTTGAGAGTGGTGTACGAAAAAGGGAGAACGTTTGAAATCACAGCACAGTTAATAAATGCCCAAATTTTAAATTGTGGTGAGAAGGCTCGCTTGGAGTCATGTGCTTAGGTTGATGCTAAGCTAGCTAGCTTTTATGGTGAATTCGGAAAAAGAGGAATTTCCCATATAAACCAGGCTGCTCAAATGCTGTGTTATGGGTGACAGTGTCCACAACACAGATGTTGGGAACATCTGAATTCTCAAACCGGGAGAGATGAAGAAAAATGCTAGTCAGAATATCAGCTGTTATAAGCCTTAGTGACGTGTCAGCACCTACTTCACACACAGGAAGCATGCATCTGCGAGTCAAACAACATAGTGACAAGAGGAGAACGTACTTGGACAAGTCAATTAGATAGTGAAAGGTCGCGTTCGATACGAAGCCGTCAGTCTGGTGGCGCGTTCGCCTGAATGGTGGTTCCGTCAAACATGACTGTCAAAGGCTGACATCCGGCGAATAACTTCGGTTCAAATGTACCATGTTTCGCAACGAATTAGCACAAATGCCAAGCACACCACCACTTTCCGAAAGAATTTTACATCTCTCTGTCACAACGAGTAGTTCGAATTAACAACTACTAACCTGACCTTCAAAATGTTACTGCCAATTGACTTCATTCATATATTCATCGGTACTTGTGGAACGACCCAGGTAGATACAAACGTTCATCAAGCATGCAAACCATCCTCAAGGATTGGTGCAAGAACAGCCCGCCACTAATCCTGAACAAATGCACTGCGATTATGGAGGACAAAGCACACTTGGAATAGAAGCACTAACTTGGATAATGCGGAAACCGTGCTCAAGGTTACTCGTATTTACCGATAGGCACGACAAGCTGACTAAATCGACGTTTAGGGCATCAGCAACAGAAGTATGCCGCGCTAAATGGGAGACTAATCTATCAAAAAACAGGTGTTACAGAAAAGTAAAGCTTTGTACAGAAGTTGTGGAAGTGTTAAAACACTCAAGAAACACAGTGAGACCACAGAGAGCAATCTAATCTTCAAGAACACTATACACAGAGTACCAAAAAACGTGAAACAACATTTGTTGTTAACAATATCCGCCCAGAATTGTCAGGGGTTCCATGACTGTAATGACCACACCGACCGATAAGTCGTTGTGTGGGAGTTCAAACCATTTCACAACGAAAGCGGAGACCTGTATTACGCCGAATTCATACTGATCGTGTTGTCTTTTTCTTCCAACTGGGTACAATGCTCAAAACACGGTGTCCATCCGCCAAAAATAGCGGCGAATACCGCGTGAAAAAGTAAACAGCCAACAGTAGTTGAGAAAGGGTACTAAGGCGATCGATACCGGGAGGCAATTGCATTCACGTAGAAATCCAGCACATGTGTCATTTTCGTGTCAGGTTTGAACCTGATCCTGTCCACTCGTCTTTATAAATGACGATGACAGCTGGAATCTAAGAGCATATTACAAGGTCACGTACTATTCGGAGTACACAGTGAGTAACTAGATTCGGCAAACAGATGCCATTAAAAGGCGTATGGGCATCAAACGGAGTTTACTCACTACCCTGATCACTATACCAGCCAAATCCTACAAAATATCACTAATCATGCCGTACAACACCACGACCAAGGACCCATACACGTTGGCGGGTGCATACAATGAGGTGTGAAACAAAACGATTAATTCTCAGATCAGGAAGAGGAAAGTGAACGTGGTTGTCGCAGCAACGAACGCAGTAGTAGAGAAGGAAAAGTGTGACACCACCCGATCAGGTATGGTTCACTTTTAACCATATTTGGATGGGCAGTGCACCACCACGCACGCAAGCAGAGTGCGCGTATAAGCGGTTCAGTGGATCACAGGACAACAGTGAATCCGAACCACAACTTATCGAGAATGGGCATTCGGACACAGCTGACACAGTGGCGCGGATCAAAGGGAGAAATACAACAGCTGAACACAGATTAGTCACTGTCGCTATAAGGCTACCAGTCAGACAGAAGCCAACCGCTGGGACAGTCAAGCTGACCAAGTTGGCCAACCCGGTACTAGGTACCAATGTGTGGTCGGAAGCTGAGGCGAACTCTAGGTCAACCATAAATTTAGCCGCTCAAGTGGAGCATTATCCTCTTCGTGCAGTCTGGAACGGATGAAAATGAGAGTTGGGTGAAACTGATGGAAAATCATTCCAGAGAAACAGCGCTACAATGAAATACTGAGGTGTTTCCAATGCGTTGCCCATTTTGGCAATTAATGACACAATGACTGAACTCGCTTCTGATGACTGCCCTCGGATTTACGTTTACACTAACTACGTCACGACGCCACCGACTATATGAACAAGCTTTTAGACGCCCTTCGCTATGTATATCAAGCGGCAAGGGCTCACTTGCGAGCTGCCCACAAACAACAGACAGGTAGGAGCAATACGTTAACAGAGAATTTGTATCACTTCCGAACGATGAACAGATGAAGTGGCTAAACAAAACAATACCAAGGCCTAGGATACTGGCGAAGCTTCGAAGGGAAGGAAAGTGATCTTAGGCGTTAGAACGAGTGTTGCCAGAGTCCAATTCCATGGTCAGGAATCCGAAGGGAACAAACAGCCAACCAGTATTTGTTCACTTTAATCCACTGAAACCTTACATGTTAACGCAAGCCAAGGAGTGGCTCATCGCGAATCGGGGGATGTTCCTCCAGTCGTAGGCTCAGGATTAGAGGTCCAAATAAAAAGTAGTCGAGAGAAAGTACCAGAAGAGATGCTCGGGGAACAAAAGGTTATTTAAAGGTAAACTGAACGGGTGAGGACGAATTAAGATTTGGTTTCCTGTCAAGCTGTCCGTTTGCATTCCAACTGGAACAGTTAACCTAACTGCCTCTTCTGTGAAACTTGTGAAGCAGAACGACCAGACACTCTCTACCCTTACACATACCAATTAACAAATGAACTGACGATAATAATAACTTCACTGCATTTAAAAGAGGAGGGGGAAAGGAAGTATCATAAAAACCATGCCTAAACCAAACAGTCAACCTTAGAGTGCCTACACCTCACAAATGGACAATACAGTTCCCAGTAAAAAATCTCCGATGGTGCACACATTAGGCTCAAGACTTTGCTTGTCTTCACGTCGCAGACAACTCAATCAAAAAACGACAATGTGCTTATCGCGGAATTCAACCAGCCGAAACCTGTCCAAACGCCCAAAAGCAGAAAATATGATGGATAATGGGGGTCGCAAGGAGAACGCAGACCGCAGTAGACAATGTCTTCGGCAAATCATTCATAACGGACACAAACCATGACAGAAGGAACAGAGATTCCAGTCACTACTGACAACAACCGTGACGTGGACTATAGTGGAAAAACTATATACCATAAAGAATAAAAGTGCATAAGAATAACGCCAGGCAGAAAAACTACACATTTTGTGCATGCTGACAGACAGGTTATCACTTCTGACAACACTTCGAATCAGCAATGTGTGATCAACATGGTCCTAACCAAATGGGAGACACCCACCCACTTCACTCAACAAAACAGCGCCTACACGCCGTTCATTAATCAACACAAAGGTTTACCCAAATGCTGACGGTCTCATTAGGTAACATCAGGTGTGGTAAACGCCTAGACAACATTCACAGCACGTGACCAAACCATAGCAGACTGCAACATGAACAGGTGACCAACTGATCAAGTACCTGGAATGTTCCTAAATATGCGCTGGCGAATGAATTCATTGCCGACGTGATCGCTTGGCTTGGTGAGGGCCAACTGGCGCATACACCATTGGTCAAACACAACAGGTCTGCTCATATCTTCGTTGCAAGCAGGTCACGTTTCCTAGGGATCAAAACAGCTGACACAAAAAGTGGTACATCCTTCGATTCGACGAAAATCGAAAGGATTTTCGAGGTCACAGAAAACGCAGACTGACGAAACTAACAATTGTCTCTTATTCTCGCCGATATACCATCAAATGCCAGCCATTTTTACTACGTTACGTTGACTACACCACACACCTCGAACATTCTTCCGGATAATGAGTGTTCAGTGTGCAAGGTGATAAACGGACGTCATTAGTATATGGCCCAAGCATTCAAACTTATGTCGCCTCAGTGAATGAACCACTAAGCTCGCTGGACTCTCACTATCACACACTCGCTTATCATTCGCGCCGTAGGTTGCGCCTTGGTGCTACTTGATGCATGTGAAGGAACGCATAAATCAATCGTCGAATATTCGGAGACAGATTGTATCACCCACTCTGAGCGACTACGTTCCAGTCATGGGGAAAACTGTTCATCCAATTAACGTATGAATACAGTCCATATGCTTTAGGAAGATGTATATGCTGAGATTGTAAAATGAAACACAGATTGAAGGAACGTGCGTCGTATGTTTCTAAATCGCAAATAACTAATTCTTTCCCCAGTGCGTTGCAAAGTCAGCGGTTCGCGCAGTCTCCAAAGAAGCCCCCCCCCCCTTGAAAACGGACCAATTGACCGAACCATGATGTGATGATAATGTAATGATTCCTAACCTTTTCCTACTTTCATAATGGTGTCATGTGTACTCGACAAACAATTGCTTGTGATCTCTCGTTCTTCCTCTCGATGAGTATACTACATCGTAAATGACCTAGGTTAGGCAAAATTATTTCACACTTAGAGATACGAGCCCCTATTCCTTTCCCCAGTAATCTGCCACTGTTGACGGTGCTTATACACGAAAGCTTGTCAGCAACCACCACGAATGCACTGTCTAAAGCCAACTCTACGTGATTACTGTAGTTTCGCAGAGGTAGTCTACACTCTGCGGTTGTAAAGTATATCCAGGAGTGCTTGATTGAGTAGGAACCACTGTCGACGGCCATTTCAGCATGTTCAAGAGCATCCAATACGACACAGTAGAAGGTCTGCATCGGCATCCTGTGAATGTTGTAGGCAGCCTTGGTTTAAATAAAACCCAATAACTGTATTATTCTCATAGAATTACTAATCAGCCCATTTTGAAAACCAGCAGTGGACTCGAGTGTCGCTCTTGTGAAAGCCCGCCGGGAGTGCATATTCTTACCACGATCGAGCTCAGATCCCCGATCACACTGTAGTGAGGTAACCGCCATTGACATCACAGTAGGCATGCGTGGATGACAATACTAGCTCAGTCACATCCGCTTGTGAATACTACTCGGGTTGCCCGATCGCACTGTCTCATAGGGAATCCACCAAATGATTCGGGGGATCGACTGCCCTGGAAGGATTTTTCATGCAGTTCATAATGGAATCTGCCAGAGCTTGTTGGGTTTCTTTTAAGTTAATAAACCCACTGAGCTACTTATTGGTAAACTTTATTTTATTTATTTATTTATTTTATTTATTTCCAGTCGCCCATCAATAACCGGCCAATCGGCGTCGGTGGCAATTCGTTAGATACATTCGTCTTGTTGATAAATCAAACCTCATCAGAGCACAGCTATTTCACGTTGGAAAAGTTTCCAAATTACGCCGAAAGATGGTATTCACAGGAAAGCAATTCTGTCCCAAGAAAGGTCAACCAATAAATCACGGGAATGGGCAATTCGGAAGACGAAAAGGGCATACAATCATTTAGAAGAAACCATAGGATTCCGATAGGGAAACTGATAAAACAATTAGCAATGCACAAGTGCACTTACCAAGGTCAAAGCCGATTAAAAAGACCAAACGTGAAGTCCTTTCATGTCTCTTTGAGAGAAAATTTGTCACCTGAGACAACTGATCAATAAAACTTTAGTGAACTTGACTAGCGTTTCGCGTTTTTGCTTAGCGGTCACGCTCTGTACATTTCCATGTGCCGTGTCGGGTACGTGCTTTGTGATCGATCAGCTGGATTCCAAATCAATTAGTATTGTCTAACCGACTCAATTCATTGTTCATGGTAGTTATAGCTCTTTGTATGTGTCTGTCAGTTTCGACAGCACAAACGAAATGTTATTCGTTTGTCGTTTTTATCTCGTGTATATCTATAGCAATCATGATACGTGTGTACGTGTGTCAAGAACGTAGAGAATGTTGCACAGGTGAACAGCACACGTTTGCGTCTTTCAGTTTTATTGCTAACAGTCTTGAAGAGACTGCATTGCTTTGAGCTCACCGCAGCTGTAGATTCATAAATGGACACCAAGAATTGTTATTCAAAGTGCTTTAAAGTATTCATGATGACAACGGTTTTGTGTGAGTCGGTTGGAAACAGTTTCTCATCGAGCAATCAAGAGAGAAGCTTATTGGGTAGTTAATCGATTGGTGAACTCTTTGTGTCAAGGTTGAAACCACCCAGTGACATGTGCACCATGTGCCAATACTTGTCGTAGATACATAACCTCAACCAGTTCAGTTTATCACAAAGTGGGTGGCGCGCAGGCAAACAAAAACTTTAGGTCAACTGGATGGACTTCATCGACTGAGACTAGACATTTAGTGACAGAACTGCAACAATCATTAGCTGTGTACTTTGTTACAATATGCCATTGACTAATCTCAGCGTTTCAGATAGACCCATTAAGACAATGAGAATAAAGATATATAAAGCAAAATGCTCTCCATAATTCATCTTCAGGCTGGCCTAATTATATGGAGAGTTAGTAGAATAAGGTCGGGCTGTCGATCGGGCTTATGACAGAGAAACTAGGTTATCAGTCAATCAACTGGCGATCAACTGGCTTGATTGATCTATTACGTCACGCTCATCCAGTGGTTTGATCGCGCAGGTTGGCCATCGATCGGTGGGTTTGTGACTATGGGAGCTGCAGCGCCTGGACAAACCGCTTTTGATGACATAACATCGGGTCAAGCAGGCAGATTCCGATAGCTTCGGCAGTACGGTGTTTTCAATCGGACTGGTTGTGGTGGATTGCCTGGAACGCGATATACCACCTGGTGCCCGCTCCCAAGCAGACGAGCGAGGACCGATCGTGTTCCACGTGTTCTCGGATTCGTTTTGAGAGCTGTTTTGACGTTCGACCAATATAACCTGCACCACAGGAACAGGTGAATGAACACACACGTGGATGAGGTCTGAACTGCCAGTCTCCCTGTCGTAAAACAAGAGGACTGGGAATGTGATGAATTGGATACGGAGTTTAGCTGTGGCATATGTCCTGCCGATTGCTTGGTTGAGCTAATTTTTCGGCCATTCTGCGCCGTTGTTATCCTTGAACGTAATAGACCGAGCAAGCCATCGTCTCTCTGTATTAAGTCCGATCGATATCCCGATCTAACTTTATTAACTCTCTACACAATTGTACCGAAAACATGTTCGCCTATATTTCTTTATTTTCAATATGCCATTAAGTCCTTTTGTCGTGATCAACTAAGATTACCCAACCTGAGCTGTAGAACTGATTAGATATTCGACACTCGATTGGTCTTAGTGACTTAATGAGGAAAGTTTCCATCGACTCATAGAAGACAACGGTGAGGAGCAACTGGTTTTGACGGTATTTCATTAAATCAGTGCAAATATATTTGTTAAACAAAATTTGACAAAAAATTTAGAAGAAATGCAAAATATCAAAAGTCCGTGTAGCTGTGCACGAAATTCCAAACAACTAAATTAATTCACACACAGTTAAATCACAGAGGTCAGGGTTGACGCATGGCTGTGGATTGAAGCTGTTAATGGTATTGAGAATGGTGTTCTTTGGTCCGTCTTGGCAAACGAGGAAGAATGCACAAGCGAAGATTGGTCTAGAACACACAATTTGTCTTTCAGGCTCACAGTAATCGAGGGAGAAGTGGTAGGTCAGCTCTGTAATAGTACTGCTGGAATAATGCTTCTGAGTCTGATACAGCTGACGGTTGAGTCTCTCTGGTAGGTTACGACTCTTGAACGGTAAACCGATTAAAATGACTTTCTTCTCCACTATACCAACCGACCTGCATGGTTCTGGATCGGTTCGACCGAAACCATTAACAGCGCAGCAGTTGCGCATGTTGCTGACAAACAGCATCGTATTGATTCCAAGTAGGCTTTTCGCGTATTTTTAAAATTTTGGTTAACCGCTCCAAGCCGACCAACTAACGAGTGGTGGTCGCAACAGTCAAACTTCAACCCTGACCTCAATGGCCTGATTGCGAGCAGATCTCTAAACCAATCACCATCATCAGCGGTGACTCGTGGCTTGAATAGGTTAACCCGGTTGTTTGGACTTTCATGCTCAATTATACGGAACAACGGCAACTTGTTTTCCTTTATTCGATCTTCTAAATTTTGTCTCAAATTTTGCGAACACTTAATTGTATTATCCTGATGAAGAATTGTCGAAAACAGTTGTTTGTCACTTTTGTCTTCGAAGAAGAAGGTCGCAAAAGTCCCGATCGAAAAGTCAAAAACTCGTTTGGATAAGTGGTCCCCGTAGGAGAAAACCAATGAGGTGCACTTTACCTGTTCCAATTCGAAATCTCAACGCACCGTCTTCGAATTCGCTTTATGACTGAATCATGGTGAATTTAGACTGAGTTTATTCCGGTAACATCAAAGGAGATCCCTCAACTCCGATGCAAAGTTCTAGGTCTTTGCAAACTTATCAATCCAATCTGTTCCAGAAATTTCCGATCAGATTTATATGAGGACTGCGGGCTATTTAGCAAAATGCATGGAATCTGAACAGGAGGAAACACACTCTCTTGTGATGTGAGACGCCCTTATTATGGCATAGGTTTGTTCCGTCACTCATTTGAAGCGATAAACGATAATAAAACATTATCTATTGTGCTGACAAAATGATGCACCTTTTGTTCATTGTTCGTGATAGCTAACTCGCTTATTCGTCGTTCTATAAACACTCTAGTCACTGAACTTCGTCGAATGATACACCTCGTCTTTTTCGAATCATCAGGACAAAGTAGACACCGCACTAAAATGCTCATAGGAGAGGTTTCTATCTATCGTAAACCACGTGAGATATGTGTGTGTCATAGACGATAACTTTCCACATCCCTGTTAGTCACCAAGAGACATTTTACAGTGTGTGAATTAGGCGTCCTTACAGATGAAATGCACTGAAGGGTGTAAGGAAGCTGTTTTGCCAATGACGCCACGGTTTCGCTCACAGCTCAGTTCTTTGTTTACAAGATATGTATGCCTTGATGTTGAACGCTCTGAATGTAGACAGTTGCTATAAGCAGATACGTTCCCTCCTTTTCACTTCTTTTCTTGGCCGAGATTTTTTTTCTTGGCATCAGGGCTTTATGACAGTTAAGCATCAACGGGAACCATTGGTATGTCGCTTTCTCTGATGGTGATGATGACAGAAACCAAACCCAAGGAATCGCCTACGAAAGCAAACGAGATGGTACAACTGGACGATACGGCTAGCCCAGGACAAAACCCTGTCTGCCTCCTGAGTTGCAGTGAATCGATGAAGTATAGGGCACGCCAGAATTTCAGTAATGACTGAGGTCAAGCTGATTTCCTTATGGTATTCAAAACAGCCCCAGACTCCATTCTTGAGTATGCGAACTATTATTATCAAGTGGACCCAGCAGAAAAGAAATCTCCCAGACAGACAGTCACCTTAGACTGAAACGGACAGGCTGAAATGTACAGAGGCGAGATTATCTGTAGACTGCTAGGTGTCTCCATGGCTTTGCTGTGGAGCGCACATATTTCAGTGGTGATCGTCAGAGAATGAATCATATGCAACACCTAGCGTGAGTGAATTGTGTAGGCGACCACCAGCTAGCATGCCCGGTTTATTCATTCAACCAATTATTTTAGGGACAAGCTTTCAGCACTAACTAACAAACTCAATAAATGAACCAAAGCAGACATCCCAGAAAAAAGGAGAAAAGACTAAAACGTCTCGACCTACAGTCACTACACACCTGTCAAGGCGTGGATCATTGAAGTGGTCGTGTCCGTTGAACGGAGAAGTTGGTGCTCAAAATTCTCGGCCGCCTCACTGATAAGCACATCGTCATCATTGCTCCAAGATTCGATGGCCGTGGAATCTGACGAAAGCGGCGGAGCGCTCGTGTCCCAAACGGATTCTGAATGATTCACAGACAACGGACCAGCCGCGTTTACAGGTAAACGCCTTTCTGGGTCTGACAAAGCAGTGGGGTCCAACGGACGCGGTTGGGTCACACGTGGAAACCAAGTGGGTAGTGAGCCATCATCTAGGAGGGAAACGTTTAATTTCCGAGCTAGTAAGAGACCCAACTGATGCATCAGTTGGTGTGGGTGACTTTCCAGCAACTCATCTACCTGAAACGTCCAAATCAGAAGAATATTACGGAGACTTGGAGAAAGAGGTTAGTCATTTGAAACATGTTAAATTCCAGTGGATAACGTCAGGACCGATCGAATTTGTCCTTCCTACAGAGAGAACCAGTCTTCGAAGTGATCTAAAAACAGCAAGAAATGCTCCATTGCATCTAGATAGTGTTTTGGTAGTAGGAAAATGTCAGACAGCTTGGCACTAAAAAACAAACAGACACAAATTAACTGTCCTTTGGTTGCCTTTGCCGGTACATTGTAGATGCCTGCTGGATGAATTCAAGGTCGGGAATGACTGAAAAACACCTTCACAAAGAAAAGTAGTAGCAGTTGGACACATCGTGTATCATTCCTGAACGAAATAACTCTAGCTTCTTCCCTTTTTTCCCTCTTCTCCCCTCCCCCTCATCATCATCAGCGTCACCTTCAACACCCTCGTCATCCTCAGGACGTAAAACCTACTAATAATTTGTGTGCACGATATCATCTTGTGAATCCTATCGTTTACTAGAACTAGGCGTATGCATTACTGCATACGTTTCCAGTGTCGACCGCCCTCGGAGCAGGTTCGACACCACATGGTGCGTAGGGCTGCTCATAGCCCACTCATATAAACGGACTAGCGGGAGGATGGCATCCAACAAAAGACTACATGAAAACCAACTGAAGAACATCGTCGCAGGATTGTCTTATTCAGAATATAAAGCTTGAAAAATAAGGTCAACGACATACGTACTGTCCAGTTCCCAATGAGCCCCCTCAACTGTGGGCGCATGCGCTCACCTGGTCCAACTGGCGAGCAAAACCAAATGGAAAGATGTTCGTACTCATTATGAGAATAGCTAGAGATGCGCTTGGGTGTTGAACGCGGCGGACCCTTTAACATAAGTTGGTTCAAGATGCACAACGGCGAAGGCCAATCGATGCGCTGTAACTTATTAACTAACCTGCGCTTATGTATGGTGCAACCGCTAACGTGTGGTGCGGAGTTAGTGAGACGCATTCGAGTATGCAGAAGCATCAAATCTACTAGAGGTGCTCATCGTGTTGGAAAGATGGAGTAGTTATTCCGGTCCTTAAGGGGGTACAAGGTGCCGATAGTGAGAGCAAAAAGAAAAAACGACCGACCTTGGGGTGTCAGTCTCTTGGAGAGACGCTCTAACGGAACCACAACGATAAATGGGAGCTGACAGCAGTCAGTGCGTCGAGACGATTGCTAGTTGTGAAAACGTAAGTATGGGTCAAAGAACTGAATACTTGGTCACATATGCGGTGAGTTCTGCTAGTCTATTTGCATAATATTGCTTTCAATAGCAAATACCTTCATTATATGGATAATCCCGGTTCAACTATTGGCAGCATGAATGTCCCCTCAGAGCGAACGGGTTTGGTAAATAATGTCGAGGTTCGCCTCAGCATATACCTACATCTGAGGGTTGGTATGCATGGCTTTTCAATTTAGAACTACGACCAACAATCCTGATGATTCGGTACACTACTGGCTGTAAACACAACACAGATCAGTGGTTTAAACCAGACTTCAAGTTGGAAACCCATCAAGCAGTAAGTTGGCAAACGTAGTAAATGACTAAACTAACTGTAGAGGATAACAGCTCGACGCCACACTTACGTAAACCATTCTCTCGGCCATTTTCGTAGGGAGAAAGTAAAAGTTCTGTTTCTTAAAGCAAACCCGGGGCTACAACACATGGTTGGTGAAATTCATTCCAGATTAACCCGTCACACTGATCAGAGTCAGATAACGTCAAGCACAAGTCAGTATAATCGGCTTATGCTGAACCGCTTGTGGATGCACTCCTACACCGCAGTTCCAGCATGAGGCTGAAGATCACAGAGTATATGAAAAAGATGGGACCCACCAACTAAGTTCCATCAAGCCGAATCACAGGAGCGTTGCCATGGTTTGTCAGTATGCTCTTACTCATTAACTGACAGGAAAACATCCCAACTCCTTTAGACATAACGAACCATTACAAGAGATGCGCAAGCTGAAGTTTCACTTGAGGTATGTACAGCTATCCACTGAGGACCCGATAGTATTTCGGCTCTCAAACGTAATAGGATTATTGACTCAGATAGTCTCGCACCGATACTTCTCAGAGAAGGTGGAGGGGTGCTAGTAGAGGTCATGATGCAGTTGCTTCAATTTGTGTACGACGTGGAAGATCCCTCCGTGCTGCGGCTACTCGACAATAGTTCCTATACTGGAAACGTGAGTTCAGGACTATTGCGGAAACCATGGGGTAATTAGTTTGACCCCAGTCGTCGTCATTGGAGTTCCGATATGCACCATGCTTTATCGACTTACTGCAGCTCGGCGGAGGGAGCAGACATTAGTGAAGGACGAGCAGAGTTGGATAGACCACAGTTTTACTCTTCTCCAAGTTGTGGAACAGGGTCGCGTGTACCGCCGGCCGACAATTACCGTATTTCTCAACTATAAAGTCGCGTTCGATTTGCTGGGTCGATTTAAACTTTTGGAATCGCTTAAACCCAGCAGTGTACCAAACAAGTATGTGACCATATGGTCGGTGCTTTATTCCCATACGGCAACTCAGGTTGGGGTTTACGATGAACATCCGATAGTTTCAGCACCATAAACGGCCTACTTCATGACTACCCAATTTAACCACTTGTGTTTAATTTCTTCATAGACAATTTGACAATTTCCAAGCAACAAAAACAACGCTGTAAGCTACTTCGCGTTCTGCTAAGTACTTCCGAATGCGCTTCGCAGCCACAGAGTGCAAAGTGATTCTGCGAGATTGCTGTGATTACATAGATTTAATGTGGGACAATGAATTCATGGAAGTTGTTGACCAGTTCGTGTACCGGGGAAGCTGCATCAGCGGCGGCGGTGGAGGTGTAGGGAATGAAACAGAAATGCGTATCTCTAAGGCTTTGACAGTATTCGCCAATCTGGGACACCTCTGGCGACAGAGAGTTGTATCTCTCTGAGTCTCATGTGTTGCGTATATAAAACGACAGTGAGGGCTGTGCTGCTATACGAAGGATAGAAGACATGAAGTGTCTTCAGGTATTTGACCACCGATGTCTGTGTCTGATCGCCCGTATCGGATGGCACCAATGAGTGAAGAACCAGTAGGATGGGAGACGGGTATTTGGTGATGATTGCCAAACGAATTGTTCTGTTCATTCTCTACATTTGAGCAGACTTAGATGATTAGATCATGTATTGAGGATGTTAACTAGCCATCTGCCACATCGAGCACTCGTTGCCAACGCTGCGGCCAGTTGAAGTGAGGTGCGAGGTGGACAGATGACGACCTGGAGAAGAGAGGTGAAATCGTTCACGTAGGGGTTGGCCACTGTAGATCGGTTTCGCTTCCCAGGCTGGGGACCTCGTGATTCACAGAGTCATTGGCTGGAGACGTTAGGTGAGATGTTGGTTGATCGAACTCAGTGGCGTGAATATTGTCGTTGTTTGACCGAGTTGTTTGTGAAGTGAGTGTATTGAATGACGCGGGGGCAGTGAAAACCGTCAGGAAACTAACTGTCTTGTTGATAACGTCTTAATTTCATTCAAAACTCGGTGTGGGCACCTTGATATTGAATGTTCGAATATGGACATGGTTATTTTCAGTAGTTAGTTCCCCTCCCGTCCCCCTACTTTTTCCTCTTATTCTTGCTTTGGTGGTTAAAAGCGTGAGGGGAATGATAATGACGAAAACATTTACCTTGAGAATACACTCGATTGTAAGTGACTTCTAGTCCAGACGAACAAGGCGATTTCCAACTGGTTGCTTGAAAACAATGAAATACCCAGGAATTTCACAGATGAGGAAAACGACCAAAATGAAAACACAATGTCAACGACGTCAAGTGAAGGTCACTATGCCAACCAGCTGGTAGCAGTCAGACCAAACAAATTAGAAGCGTCTACATAGATTGCTAGCACACGCCAACTACTGAATCTAATGAGTATCAAATGCAAGAAACAGGCGCCAGGCATCGCCCACATAAGCAGTGTATATAACTGCTTTGGTGTGTCGACAGTAGATGACAGTCATCTCTGCGTTTTCCAACAGTACAAAACTGACTTATCATGACCGATGGCACGATTTACGTACACACCTCCTGATTAAGGCCCCGGGCTGTATTAGATATTTACGTCGGAAGGTGTGTGAATGATTATCCTAGGAGAGACTCCAATTTATCACTATGCGACTGTTACATTTGCTATCTTAAGGTTTACTAACAGTACACCTTCTGCTTGATGACGGCTAACCTACATGGGAGTCACTAAAAGCGAAACAGTTGAAGGTACACTCGCGTGAACAATTTCGGGATTGCTTAGCAAACATTCAACCTATGCGATAACCGTTTAGATCACCACTGCTCACTCACAGTACTGAACAAAATAGACAGTGACCAGTTGAAGAACCTGTTAAGTACCTGAACCCGGTAAGTAAATATCGCATTTTTTCGCAGCGTTTAGCAGTACGAAAAGGGGATAACAGAAGCAAACCGTCCTTACCTCACCACCAAGCACTTGAAACTGAGGATGTGCAAGCGTCTCGATAACTCCAGCGGGCAGTAGAAGCACCTTGTTACGAAGAGTTAGTGGTCCCCGGAGCCGCACCTTAACGCCGGGACGAAGTCGTTCGGCTAATTCATCCAGTGAGAGAACTCGCGATCCACATGCTCCCCTATCTCGAGTCAAACTGCCCAGTTCGATTGCTTTGATTTGTGTGACGCCATCCGTTAAGAAGACAGCCAGCGACTTTTGTGTAGCATTGTCTCCAGAGTTACGATGCGGATCTGCTTAAAACAAACCAACCCAATGAAATGGCGGAGATGAAGTTACAGAAACAAACTTCCATTAAAGCTACCGGTTCCTAACAAGACAGGAACCTTCAATCGTTTATTTCGAGTGGAAAACAGAACAGAAGAGGTGCAGTAAAGACATACTCCGTGCACAAAAAATAATCACTCCTAAATCGAAATTGACGGGCAACTGTTACCGATTAATCCATTTTTTGCAGGCCGCTATTCACAAAAGCGAAATTCTGAGATGCATCAACCAATACTGGGTAGAACTCGTTCGCTTAGAAGTTGGTCTCAGTGTGAAAAATGTCAATTGCTCAAGGTCAATCACGGATAATTGTGGCTAAGATTAGCGAGCTCCACCATCGTGTGATAGGTCAGGGGACCAGAGTATGTGGAGTTGAAAAGTGAATTGACAGGCTTTCGTTACGTCAGCTGTGTTGACACGTTTACAACCCGCAATGCGGTAACAGATTATAATTCTCCCGACATTACAGTTTTAGAGGTTAAACAAGAAAGTAGTTCCGCTTTCCGAGGATTAACATTGCGGCTGTTCCAAATATGTTGAGAGAGTAAATTAGCCCATGATGAGTAACCTTTGCCATTGGAGACGAAAAGTAGCTCACCCTGTAGCTAAACCTGAATAACAATTATTTTTTTAGAATATTTTAAATTCAGAGTGAAAGGTGGAGGTCTTTTAACGAACTGCTTTGAATGTTGATAGGTTTTGCTCTTCATATGAATTCGTCTTTACGTTTCAGCAATCGGTATCAAGGTAACAACGTCTTATGACGGACCGCGGGCGCACCAACGCTACGACGGTCCAGTGTCCCAAATCTGTTAGAAACACAACATTAGCTTGACAGTTCAATACAACGCGAGTCTGTGGTGAAAAGCCCACACGGTGAGCGCATCCATTCATCGCAGCTGCGTCTAGTTGCTGATGACTTTAGGTATTCCATGTAACAGATGGCCATTTAACTCTATATCAAGTGATCTACATGAGCCTGATAAAGCACTGAGCGATCAACACTGGAAAGTGTTGTGAGCAAAGTGGATGCCTACAAGGATGGCAGTGAGCAACAATTCTGAATGCTTATCATGTTTTAAAAGGAGATGTAATATTTTAATGAGTAGTGTACACTCGGTATTGTGATGGGTATAATTAATTGAGGAGCATCCAAGAGGAAAGTAAGAACGTTCAGGGGGATGAGTGGGAACTTTTAGGAATGATATGCATTAGTTGCACTGAAACTGAATAGCTGCCAGCCCCAATAACACTCCGTCAGGTATTTCATGGGGAATTAGGAACAGAGGCTAACCTGAGTGCGATCCATAACGGCTAACTTGTTAGCAACTATTTTCAATTCCTATATCAAGTCATCATCTATCCACTGTATACTTCAGACCAGTAGAAAAGGCTAAACGTGACAGATGTTTAGTTGACAAACAGCGAAATTTATGCAAACCTAACCATTGAATTTGACAGCCGCCACTACATAATCTATCCTCAACCATGTAGCAGCTATCGAATGTAGGTGATTGAATGCGGACATAGTCTACCGCTTTGAGCAATCATGCTTCACAATGGCACAAAAACACTCACTCTGGATAAGCAGTCCACAAAATCAACAAAGATGCCTCTCTGCCTCCAGAAATGACTAACAGTGTCAAGGACCATTCCGGCCGATTAAGATATGCGAAGACATTTCACCTGTTTTACTCCTACCACCGTTGAAGCAGCCTCCTGAGGGTTACAAGTGACCAACAGCCTCCTCAGCTCTTACATCCAACAGTAAACCTACATAACTAGTGCAATCCTAAGGAAGTATTTTGCACTTACTAAGTGGTAACAATTGACATGATAAAAGGGTGTCATACGTGAATTACTACAAAAACGTCCGATGAAGAATAAGAGAGGTTGATCCAGTAGACTTCCCACCGACCTATACTGCTACCTTGACGAGGTGG
>QNGE01001016.1:13845-67741 GCA_008508345.1 Paragonimus westermani
GATACTCCAGTCGCTCTAGACACCATGTATCAGTTCCGTCGTGTAGCGAAAGCCATTATATGTCATTCTGTCCTCCAACGATCCATCCCGTATCTCTGTCGTATTTATCGCGCGATTATCTCGATCGCGATCATCTCGATCCATGCTGCTACTGAATAGTGGTGTGAGTAGTATGGTGTGACCGTCTATCCTCACTACACTAGTCCGCGGGATTTCATACATGCTAAAACGCCTCCGATTTCTTTGAAGTCTGTTTCGGAGACCTCGACATATTCTCTGTAGTCTACCCGTAAAATGGTCTCATCTAGGAAAAGTATAAAGGCAAGCTCGCTGATTTACGAACCTATGCTGCTGAGCCGTCACCAGCCCACACTTGGTGAGGCCTTGTGCTACACTGCCTCCTAAGTCCTTCCTAGAATTTTCAAGAGAGCTGACGTGAGACATACTAACCCATAGTTTAATGCCACTTCCCTATTGCTTCTGTGCTCTATTTTCCAGTCCGCGGTTTTTATGGTTCCAAGCGATTTATTAAATAAAACAACTGATGGAACGAATAATAGGCCAGCAATTCGTCCCAGCATCACCGAAAACGACCCGTGTCAGATCTAGCAGTGCTGGGGCTCAGCAGACACAGTCTGTAGCAACAAGCGTCTGCGGTCGACATGGATGAAGAATGTCCGTACAAAACGGCATGCAGTGCCATCAGTGTCAGAAGTGGTATCACTTCAAGTGTACTGGTCTTGAAGAGCACCAGTACACACAGCTAGCTTCTTCATCACTCACTTACATCTGCGTGAGTTGCAGGTTCAACGAAAGCCGGGGGACCGCTCCGCCGGTGACTGGTCTTACACGCACCACGCCAAGTTAAGCGACGTAGAAAACCGGCGAGTGTAAATGCGGGGCTCTTCTTAGCTCTGTATCTCCCTGCATTTCTTCCATGGGGAGTAAAATAGAGGAGTACCAACGGACTCTGTGCGAAATGAAACTTGAACTACATTCTCTGAATAAGTATATGGCGCTTGCTCTCCCTGGTGTTGCAATCACCAAGAAAGCAGTTGCCCTATCAACTGCACACATAGGGGAGGTGGCAGTAAAAATGAAAGAATAAGCTCTCAGGGAAAAGAGGGTTGTTCTATGGGGCCGTTTCTCTACAACTCCTCCAACCGAGCGAGCTAGAACAGTCTTAGGGACATCCTTCTCCCCGGATGCCACAAACCTGGTACTCGCGAGTAGGCAGCGGGCCAAGACAACCAAAAAGTCATTTGGCCTTTTGGTAACCTTGCCAGCCATGCTCAGCCCCGAGGTGGTGGTATGCAAAGCAGAGGCGTATCTGTCGACCGCTCCCGGCAGGAGGGAGCGAGACGCGAAGAGCGGACTAAGACTAAGTCACAAATCTTGGCAGACCAGAAGCTAAAACTGGAGACTAAAGTCGTAGTTTCTGCTCTCGAAGTATCCCCTCAGACCCCTGTGTCTGTTGTGGAAAGCGGAGACACCGTCTGTATGGTCGTTCCAACGACCGACGCTCCAGGCGCAGGCACCAGCATTGAAGGTACCGACACCGTGAAAAAACCGTCTACAGGGTTACTCACCCAGAAACTCACCAAACTGCCCAGCAGAAAACTCTTCCTCCCAAGAATTTCGAACGGAAGCAGCCTGCTAGGGCTGCCTCCTTCCACTCAAAAAGCATTGATTTGACCCACCCCTTCAGTAGCCCCACAATATAGCACCATTGTCGTCTTCCAAGCCCCGCACCCAGCAAAAGAAGAAGTCAAATTTTCCGTGGGTGAAAACTTTCAGACACCCTCCCAAGCAGGGGAATTTGACAGGAGCGCAGAGGTTGCAAGTTTCGGAGCCAAGAATGCTGGTCAAACGCCCTGCAGGATTGCTGACGTACGCACAGGCTGTGATGTTGCGCTCACAGCCTTGAAGGAGGGCCGTCAGAACAACTCGGAAGAACAGACCGAGTCCAGCCCCACCACCCCCGAAAATTACAGGCCTTCTTTCACAGGCTCTTCCTCGCACACTCCTTTCTATTTTCTCGCGAAATCCAGCGAAGAAATAGCTTTTAGATGTACGTATAAGAACTGTATGAGTCTGTTCAATAAATTACCGGAAATCAGAGAGTTAACTCATGACCCAAACCCCACATGCTCGCCTCAACGGAGACCTGGCCTACAGGTGATATCAGTGACAGTGAACTGAGTGTCCCGGGGTATTCTGTTTTCACCGGACTGACTCTGCCCGAGGGAGAATGGGGGTTCTGCGATTTTTCTTCAGCAGTGTCTCCCGACACCCGCGGTTATCGGTGGCTTCTAGTCCTCTGATAAGTGTGACGCTCTGTGGCGTCGATCACCACTGCGTGGCCGAGACTCAATCCCAGTGGGGGTCACTTAACGCTGTCTCAAATCCGACGTCTCCGACGAAGACACCATTTTTCTAAGCCTGGACCACCTCCTTTGACTGCAAAGCTTCACTCATCTGTTTATTATGGGTGACTTTAATGCACCCAACCTGAAATGTGCATCAGTTTCTCGCCAGGACTGTGAAAGCGGATTCTCGACCTCCCTATCAACGCTGGTTCGGCAGCAGGCGTGGTCACAGCACGTCACCGACCAGACACGGCATAGTTCTGATCAGAATCACTTTCTGCTCGACCTGATCATCATTATTGAGAGCAACTGGGTAGACGGGATGACCGTCAGCCCGCCCCTTGGACACAGTGATCACCCTCTGTTAACAATTGATTTTATTTCTTACTGGTCGCGACAACCGGCAATAAGGTCCAAAGTTCGAAATTTTAATCAGGCTGAACTTAACGTCCTGAGAACCTACCTAGATACACTTCTTCACCCGGACTCCGTGGATCAGAACTGCCGCGCGTTCCAGAGCGCAGTTCGGAAAGCGGACGACTCACTTATATCACGCAATCTGTGCACTTTCTCTCACCGGCTAAACCTTCCGCGCAGGATTCGTCGTCGGAAAGCAGTTTCGCTCCACCGTAGTATAGAGGCTAACTGGAAAGTCCCCGCAGATCAGAATGGACCCGTTAGACTCCTCTGCTACGAGGATGGGAGCGGCCCACGCGGAGTAGAAGACCGGCACGAAGTCGTTCTAGTCGTCTGAGTTCTTGGTCTAGGGGCGCGGGGGCTGCGTAGGGAACGAGGTTTTTGGGGAGAAAGACCGGTTGACTGCTGGGGCGAAGCAGCATCATGGCCTGAGTACAGGAACAGATGCCCAAGCTTTCCTGGAACACGGGAGCGAACTGTCGAATGACGTCGCCGGACAGCCCCTGAGGTTGAGCAGGAGACCGCACATGGTTGAAGGTGGCACAGACTGGGAAATCAAGAAGGCCAAGCGGTTCCAGCCATTCTAGCCCGAGAAGGTCAAGACCAGAGTCAGAGACGTAGCACGTCCCTTCGAAGGTGGTGCCGCGGAATGACGCCGAACAATGCAGTTTACCAGTCATCTACACCGAGCCACCACGAGCACTGGTTGCTGTCTGGAATGATGGGTGGACAGGATGGCTGCCCAGGCACCGCCAAAGATTCTTAGATATGATCGTGATGTCTAAATCAGTGTACAACTGCAGGCGAACCAAACAGCTAGCGATGTGGACGGACACGACCTTTCGGCGCTGGGCGTCCTTGACTTGGAAAGCGGCCAGCAGACTGTTCGATGCTCCAACCCCACGGGACCTGGCTGGCTTCTTGAACTTGGAGGTCAATGTCGGCTTGACCCCGTCCGTTGCCTGTGGTTGGCGGAAACCTTCCTCGTAGCCGAAAGTCTGGCATCGCTGACAGCGATGCTGTCGAAAAGAGCAGAACCTGTGGAAGTGCGACACACCACAGTAGCGACCAAGAGAAGGTGGCTCCCTGGTATCAGCAGGACTGACTCTGGTGGACTGGCTAGGAGATTTCAGCCGGATACTGGAGACGGTTTGAACCGCGCGGGACGCCCTGTCCGGGTGCTGTATCGTCCCCCAAGCGTGCTTGAGACTGACTACCCTCTCGCATTCGTCCACAATATGTTCCAGCTTGGTGTTTGACTCCCAGTCGATGCTAACTAAGAGTCTGGTATGAAGGTTAACGTAGAAGACTGCAAATGAAAACCAGGCAACGCAAGCAATCCTGCGTGAGCGAACCAAGCTTGAAACGTCCATACTTCCGGCTTAAGAGACCAGCATTGGTGGCAAAATCGTCTACGTCCCGTTTGACCGCTGGGGACACTGGAACCATTAGCTGAACAGGGAGAAGGTGCCAGTTTTTGCGGTTCGGCAGGCAAGATTTATTTGGTAAGGTGGAGTTGTTCTGCCAAGCTCAGTCTCTGGAGGAGTAAACGAAACTTCGTATCGTCATCTCGGGATGTCAGCTCAATAGTGAATGTATCCTCATATCGCTTATACCAGGCTTCGAAGGAGACACCAACTTGGGGATCATACAGAAAATCGAGGACGTTCCTGGCCAAGTGATCCGCGGACGGCCCAAGTGCGACAAAGCGGGTGGTCAGCATTCCCATCGATCGGATTTGCGACTGCATCATCAGCTTGTGACTCGGGTCGGCAGACATGGTTCAAACATTGAACAAGAGCACAACCAAAATCCTCGTCGCCAATTATGTTATGAACCGGTGGTTAACGACAACGAGAAATGGCTAGCGGACGAATATACCAAACACAGAGCTTCACAATGCCTCAAATCCCAGAAGGACACAGAAGACCGTGACCCTTAGTGCAGCATGTGTTTGCTCTCAAACCAAAGGTAATCTGACAGGCCCGTGTCTGCGTTTTGTGAGATGTACGCCAACCGGCTCCACCTTGAATGCCCGTGACTTCGCGTACCAACTTTCGGGCAACGAGGAAGCTCCAGGGGACAGCGTTCTACTGAAGTAGAGGTTGAAACAACTTTTCCGAAACGAGAAACAATATGAAAAAACTTGAGCCGAAGGCCCAGTAAGTCATACAAACGGCTTACTCAACCACAAACCATAACGGCACCGACAACACAGCAGCACGCCCCATCACACAACCCAAATTCAATTCGTGCGCGCTCGCTGGTTTCGATTGCGCGTTACACAGCTACCGTCTTTGTAAAGCACTGTCCGCTGTGCTGCGAACCCTCTGCAAACCGGCTGGTGCTCATGTTGCTAGGTTGGATAGAGTGCCAGCGGGTACTCTGCCCGTTTTCTCGTAACTTCATTTTCCCCCCACTTTTTATATCTCGACGCCTTCTTTAATTCTTATAATCGTCTCTTTTCTGATACCTCTACACTTCTATACGCTACTTCTCTTTTAACCTCAGTACTCGTTTGTTTCGCGACACAGTTATTTTTATCTTGGCACTTCCTTTTTTCATCCTGGCAGGGTCTCTAAATTGTAACATGCAAGCCAGCCGCTTCCACTCAGACTATCCGCGGACCGAATTCGGGGCAATACGGAGCCACCGGGGAACAGCGTTCTACTGAATTAGAGGTTCGAACAGCAGTTCAGGAGGGAGAAACAATACAAAAAACCTGAGTTGACGGCCCAGTAAGCCATGCACACGACTTACACAAACTTACACAAACGCAAACTAAAGAGGCAACGACATTACAGCAGCGCGCCTCGTCACACAACTCAAATATAATTCGTGCGCGCTCGCTGGTTTCGGCTGCGCGTTACAGTTTGCATAGCTTTTGAACAGCCTTGGAAGACTTCATCTGAATTAGTGCAGTGAAAGAGGAATGGACCAATCAGAGACGGAGGGGGAGTGTGCGCCAAAATAAAGTTTTAGCCCGTTGTGACAAGAAAAGTTAAAATTGAAACTTACACATTGGTTTTCGAAGATATCTCGAAAATTAGACCATTCTTGGGGGAAATAGACTTCCTCAACAGTATCGGCCACCCCTTCCACGCAAGATACGTCGTCTCCTCGATAACCGTTCCCATTTATTCGCGAAGCATAAGCTTACAGGAAACTCAGAGGTCCTAAGCGCGTTCCACATTGTCAGAAACAGGTGAAGGTGGGAAATCCGGGGACACACCAAACTCGTACAAGAGAAGATCCTCCTCAGAGCCCGCAGCAATAAAAGTTCTTATCCAAGCATATGCGACGACTAAGAAAGAACAAACCTTCCGCCCTTTCTTTACGACTGCCCAACAGGGAGACTTCATCTGACTCTCTAGTTGTGGCCGAGTTATTCAGGGAGTACTACTCGGCAGTCTACAACGTCGCAGCCCCGTGCTGGCATCCTGTACTACCACTGCAGAAGTTCAGGCAACCACTCGTGACTGCTGAGTTTTCTGTGCTGGATACCGAAGACATTTTATTCAAGGTTACCTCATACAGTGCAATGGGTCCTGACATGATCCATCTCAGAATACTCAAGGAAGCAGCTGTTAGTCTAGCGGAACCCTTTTATAAGCTGGTTGAGTGTTAACACTCTAGACTAGCATCCTCCCCAGTGCATGGAAGGAGGCGACGGTCACACCCATATTTAAAGTGAGTGACCGGCACTCTCCGGCTAGTTGTCGGCCAGTCAGCCTTACTAGCATTCCGTGTAAAATACTGGAGCACCTACTAAAGCGCGCCATACTCAATCACTTCTTATCAAATAAGCTTTCTCTCTTTCACCCGGCATGGCTTCCTTCCTGATCGGTCATGCATAACAAACATGCCTATTTTCATGACTAGTCTGACGAAGGCCAAAGACTGACCTCATCTCAGATGCTATCTTCTTTGATTTCGTCAAGGCTTTTGACCGTGTTCCACACGACCCCCTGGAACACAAACTGGAAGCCTACGGTATTCAAGGAGAGGTTCTTCGCTGGATTGCCTCTTTTCTTGATAATAGAACTTTTAGTGTCAAGACCGGATCAGACCCTTCGTCTCCCTCTATCATTTCTGCGGGAGTTCCCCAAGGGTCAGTTCTAGGTCCCTTGTTACTCCTCATTTGCATCAACGACCTTCCAAACAATATTTTCAGCAGCGTCCTCTTATATGCAGACGACCTAAATATATTGGATGCCACTGATCCCAGTGCACTACAAATTGATCTTGGCGCGATCAAGCGCTGGTCGGACGATTGGAGTCTCCCACTAAATGACAATAAATGTGCTTACACGTCACTCGGTGGAGATTCTGGCAATGCCTTTATGATTCATAGTGCATCTAGCACAGTAGATATCATGAGAATCGATCTGAAGAAAGATCTAGGCACCATGAGATGGCGGCAATAAAAGGGATTTGCCGCTCTCATGATGATTAGGCGAACTTTCCTCCGCATAGACAAGAAAACTTTTCAAACGCTTTACGGGGTTTATTGTTGGGATAATGCCGCCCCTCGAGTATGCGGATCAGGTCGTGTATTCCGGCCTGAAGGAAGACATATTAGCTGTTGAGCGTGTCCAGCGCGCGGCTACCAAGGTGGTCGCGGGCCTGAGTAATGTTGATTACGAGTCTCGACTTTAAATTCCTCACCTGTACCCACTTGAATTTCGAAGACTCCCTGCTGACTTAATACTCACACACTTCTTAATAGTAGGTCTTGTAGAACAGTTCTTCACTGTAGCGAATGGTGACGGCCGACGAGGACATAATAGGAAACTTTCCAAGCTTCGTCCTCGGACCTTTCTTAGGCAGCAGTTTTCTTACAGGGTTATCAACTATTGGAACAGCCTTCCTTCTGAGGTCGACAGCAGCGCTTCTAGGGATCGTTTTAAAGCTTCGCTTGATTCTCTATCATGTGAAACTGCATTATACGAGTAATCTTACTTTGTTCTCGGTATTCACTTGGTATTCACGGTAATCCCCAAGAGCGGTGCTACACCCTGTTTCCAATTATCGCCTTTCAGATCAACAGACGCCCGCTGATACTGAGCGAGGAAAACCGACTGGATCCGGGAACCTTGCGCCCCTGCTTCGCACCGGTGTATCAATCGCTGAATCAGAACGTCATCTGCGTATGTATCGATGACGTGTATGACGTTGAGTGAACTTCTTACTTGTTTTTGTTCCGCTGTGACAATGTTTATCTTGATGACGAGTAAACGAACACGGGCTTGTTCGCCACACCGCTTTCTATGTTGAATACTCTGGGGATGTTTAATCAATCCCGCAGTTTGGTCACTAGGCTCAAAAAGTTTGTATACGTACGACTGGAAACTACTCCCTCTTTTGATTATAAAAAAGATGAAAGTGCACGAAGTTGTGTAACTGAGAGGATCGGCGAAGGGCACGCATGTAGTGATCACCTCTTCTTGCGCTATAGCTTTTGAGTACTATGGGCGCTATGCAGTCGCCTATGTATAATTTAATCGGTGCTTTTCTGGCCCCTTTCTTCTTTAGCGTTCTGCGGGGGAGGGGGGGTGGTTTGCTGTTTTTTGCGCTTTTTTCAACTTCAGCGCACCCACGGAATGCACTAAAAGGACCGATGAGGTGTGTTTTTCCAAAGTTCTAGAGGGAAATCCAGCAGGTCGTTCCGATTACCGATTTTGAGGAAGAAATGTTCCTTACTCAGCTTCTTAAGATGTGCGGGGGTTGGGGTATTTGGAGCACTGCAAGGGCTTACTTCTCTATGGTGGTCTTTTTCACCGGCCCCAGGGGTTATGTGAGTGCTGGGCCACGGGAGGAACCGGGGCTTATGTGACTTGCCAGAGACTCCAAAGAAGTTGGAGACATACCTAGGGAGAGTAACTTGGATCTTTACATTACACTCAAGGTTCGGGTTCTGCTTTGTTGTACATCCTAGTTTTGTCCATGTGAAGATGCTTCTCTCGTTCTCGCAGAGGTCTGCTGGGTCGGCCGTCTTTCATATGGAAATGCGCGAATTTCGGTTCAGACGTCTGATTTTGCACGACCTCCACAACGTAACGAGGAGGCCAGATGACTATTTGCTGGCCCTGGGTGCAATCTACCCACAAAGAACAGGTTAGCTACGTTCGGGAAAGACGACCGCGGGCTGTGTACATCTAAACCGTAACGATGTTCTAACTAATCTCAACCAGTTGTGTTTTCAATATCTATGATATCTCACTCTGTTAGTTGGGGTTTGAAAGCAACCGTTGATGAGCCATGAAGCAAAGTGGAAGACCGACGTGCAGCTATTATTCACAGCGCCCAAAATTAGAGAGCCACAGATTTATAATCGACAAATTATGATTCTCTGTTAGCTTTACCCAGTTTCCATGGAATAATTTGTGTATCTTTTTTTGAGCATCTCTTTTTGTAGTGTAAGCAGACCGTATATGGTCCGCATTTTGTGCACTTGTTGAAACGCTTGAAAGAGCCCAATCAAAAATGTTTGCACATTCTGTTAATATACTGCTTTGGTTAACATGAGCTGCTTTTCTGACATAATTATATTGCATTAAGAGAGACCTTAGGATATTGGCATTACTCGTTAACATGGGGGCAATTAAGTCCTTCACTATTCTTAAGACAGATACTTCTGCTATTTCAGAAAGTCCGGTTGATGCTTTTGATTATTGACTCATTCGACAAGCATTATGCACTCGAGACGTTATGCATATATAAAAACGTGTTTATGTGAAAACCGATATGTTCTTTTGAGGTCCTGTGGGGCTGTGTTACATTCTGTTCCTTTGCCCTTCATTAATTTTTAGATGCTCATCCATTGCCAATATAAGTAGATTGGATTGTTTCACAATTTAAACGCGCACCGACGGCCGATATTACTTAGAGTCCGTTGTGAAGACGAGCTTTCTGCTTTGCTGTTGAAAGCCTATCACCTTTAATGTGATCGGTGACCATACTGTCACAGTTTGCACACTTAGGTTGACCTCTTTCACTACGAATATGTCCAAGTCCATATTTTCTGCTGCGTCCAACCTTAAACGGTAAGTTCCTTTCATTGTTTACAACTATGTACGTACGCTATGCGATTACTTTGTATTATTTTACGGATCAGTATAGGTGAAGAAGTGTGAAAGCAACAATGATCCTCCGTACTGAGCAAATCTTCCACCTTTCACATTATTGAGTGTTTGATATTATGCGGCATAAGTTCATGTGGTCTGGGTACGATTACTTCGTTCGGACATGCACGAAGATGTATGTAAGCTCTCTTGTATCTGCTCTTACTTCCTTTAAAAAGTGTCCCCTCATTCACATTTTGCGTCACATTAGTGCTCATTCAACCTGGCTACTACTGTGTTAATTACTGCCATGTCCCCTGTAGGTAGCCACTGAAGCCTACGTACTCCATCTCATTCATAACGGCTATGTGTCTGAGTAGGCGACGTTTTTTTCTTACCTTACCATGTAAAAACCACGGGGAGTGGAAAACATCACAATATAAGAAGGAATTGCAACGTGTGACGTGAAGAATATAACGAATGCAGGCGGACAAAGAAGCTGCACAATTCACATAGAGGTTTGCAGCACGAGACCCATTGACTTCTGTTCTTCACTGTCTCATTGCTGTGGGGAATATGCATAGCTCTTGGGATTGGTAACTGTCACTGCTTAAGTGCGCGGTAGTTTTATTCTCGACGGTTAGTGGTCTCCGAATAATGCCCGACATTGGCGCTGGGCTGGCACACAGAGTACGCAATGCAACCACCACTTTTTCGTTATTTAGCCGTTCGGTTGTACATCTAGTTTTTCTCAGACTGCGCGTACAGATGAGTAATTGAGGGTTCGTAAGTTGGATCTAAAACCACAAGCGAGCCCTCATGTTTACCCCTTGAAAGTAATGGGTAACGCCTTTTCTGTAGGGGTTACATGAGGTGTAAACCGTTTGAGCAGTGCTTCATCCATGGCGCTATTAGTTCTGCAGGTTACTGAAACGTTTACGATACACGTTTACATACACACCTTACTGTCCGTCTCATAATTCAGAACGTTACATTCAACCCTTTATTAATCAATGTTCGATGAATTATTAAAGATGACGGCATAATTAGCCACTCGATACCTGCGTTCCTGGAGCCAGTGAAAAACCAATACACACGGTTTCTCAATTAAAATATTGAATCAATTTTGTAATAAAACACGTGTGTTAGGGTGTACACAACGGTTGTACACACAAACGAAACAAAGGTACGTTTGATGGTCACACGTTGTCTTGAAATGTGACGTAAGGGTTTAACTAGACATTTTAAAGGTACGCCAAACAGAAGCAAGCGAGGGTATCATCGGTTAGTCATAAAATGGACCTATGAAGCCTTGTAACTAAAAGTACATATTTTCTGCAACGGTTTGTCAAGTTAACCGAGAAGTGATTACACAGCCCAACCCCGAACCCACTGACAAATCGCGAGGTAGCAGCCTGTAACATGACCGTGCACAGGAAGCGCTCATTTAACATGAAGCCTACAGAAAAAACCAGTCTTGTCTGGGTTTTAACATAACGGTATCCGATCCCTCACACCATTCAGTATATTGCGATGAATAACGTAATGGTATAGACTCAAGTTCTCATCGTGATGGCCTGTAGTGGACGACACTGTATCACCAACTTACTTTGGCTGTTGGTGACCTAACGGAAATAATCCACCTTGCGTTTGAGGACTCGGCTTTGCGCGATAGAAGGATGTTTGGCACCTGATCCACTCATCTAAAACGTACGCCCGTGACTTGAAATTTTAGTTACACCATGGTTTGCACATGATCAGTACAATTACGTAGGGTTACGTTTTACAGGTGTTCGGCCGTTCAGTCATGAATGAGATTAGAAGTAACCATATAAGTAACTGAAAAAAATTACTATTGGATATTTGGTCAAAGTGCAGAGTGTTTTTTTAAAAACCACCTAGCAGAATTAGTTCCGCGAAATGGTACGTCCGGGTGGGAAAGCATAACCTAAGTGTAAAACCTATTTTGTGCAACAGCTTTGCTAAATGGTCTCCCGTGTTCCTCTTTGTTCATTTTGACCCAACCAGATTCAAGACTGGCATTTTGATGCTAAACATGGGCGGTCCACAAAACACCGAACATGTGCATGACTTTCTTCTCCGACTATTCTCGGATCGAGAAATCATAAAATTACCTGCTCAGAGGTACTGTCAGTTATCCACTTTCATTTCACAGCTTACTCTCGCGTATTATAGCTAAACGCCGATCTCCCAAGATCATTCAACAATACACAGCCATTGGCGGCGGTTCTCCTATCACACATTGGACTCAAACTCAGGGCAATTACTTGATCAAATATATGGATGAGACAAGTCCTAGCACAGGTAAAAACGTGGTTATCTGTCATGGTTTTAGCACCCCATAAACTATACATTGGGTTTCGCTACGTCCAGCCCTTGTTGGAGGCAGCCATAAATGAACTTGAAAAGTATCCTGAGCAATGTCTGTATTGTTTAAACAACGTTTCTAATTTAGAGATAAGGTTGAAAGGGTTGTCGCTTTCAGCCAATATCCACAATATAGCTGCACAACTTCGGGAAGCAGTTTCAACGCAATCGCTCGTCATTACACGTCTACTACGGGGACCTTCACTGGTGTGGAGACTATTACAGCACCTATCCGGCTAGATGCCAACTCTCGGCCCATTTGGTCCTTTCTAGATCGGTGGCCTGTGGCAACATCACTCGTGAACGCATTTGCAACACATATCCGGGATGAGCTGACCGCCATTGATGATCCCGTGGAACGTCAGAATACCGTACTGTTGTTCAGTGCCCACTCCATTCCAATGTCTGTGGTTGACCGTGGTGATCCATATCCTCAGGTTTGCTACTTGTTTCCTGTGTGAACTTGTTTGTGATTATATGCGGCACTCACCAGTGAGTACGGGATGTGTTGAACGTGATCGCTTTTGATATTTCTCAAGTAGGTCACTATCAATGTGTATTCGTAAGACAAGCAGAAAAATTGGGAATTTAACCGGTCACAGGTGTGCAAACCGTAGCTCAAGTTCGAGAGCCATATTGGTAATCCAAAGTCGCTAATGCACCACTTGTGCAATGGTATGGCTAGAATGTAGTGACCCGACAGATGTTTTCGAAATTCATATTATAATGAACTCTCATGAGATTGTTCTGCTTTTAAAAGATCCAGCATTTTTTATCACCAATGTTGTTCAGTGTTTATCATGTTTCTTGAAACAGCTACATTGGTTGGTTGAGTTGTATGATTACTGTGCACTCTTTCTATGGGTCAACGTGGTCGTGGTACTTGTGGAGCTGAAAGCTGCCTTCGATTTGGTTGTTCGTATCATCCTTGTAGCCTCCTCCTTTATAAAAGCATCCCGGAGAAATATGTGAAATCACTAAACTTATTTAATGTCCATAACTAAAACACTGAACGTTTAGGCATTTTTGGTACCGTTCAGTCTCTTCCTTCTTCTCCGGTTTTGTCATGGACGACGTTTTTAAAGATGCACCTGAGTAATTCGATTATCTTAGTGTTGAGTTTCTTCACGGCATTAAGCTAGCTAGAAGATGTGGACACCATTATTTTGCTTGCCCTTCTGCTGAAGTCATGAAGATCATGCCCAACAAGGTGAATGACAGGACTGGTCTGTATGGAACGCGATTCGTGCTTTTAAATTGCAGTGTTACTTCAGGACTAGGGCACACCCGCTCCCACATTCTCCTTTAAGAACAGTCCACTTGAAACTGTTTCGTTTCACGCATTTGGCTAGCGCCGTTTCATGTAGTTGTAATGTTTTTGCTGAATTATCAAAGAGGCGCGTTGCTTTTGCTAATCTGTGGCATCGCAAAAACGTCCGATTATTGCTGAAGCGTTCAACCCCATATAGTTAGTCACACTGGTTAAATAAGTCTGAAAACTAGTCTAATGCACGAGGTCATATTGTATACTTTGTTGGCAGTGACTGCGGATATTGGCAGTTTGATAGGAAGCAGGTTTAAGTTAACTTCGTTGAGCCCATTGGAGATGAAGTAAGTTGAGACGTTACGTTATCCGAATATGGAAGTGGAAACGGGAACGTGAAGAGATTCATCAATCGTAGTAAGGCACAGTCAGACCCTATAAGGCACTTTTGTAGTGCCACTAACTTGACTTGCAATTATATTGTGATCCGGCGCCTCACAGATAGCACAAAAGTCTGCCCGATAAATGCCTCGTAAATAGAACACTGTATGCAAGTGGTTAACATGTGACAGACAGGGAATCTAAGACAGTTTAACTTTCGGCGGTTGTTATTTAAAGGAACACATTTGTTTAACCACCGACAAGTTGTCCTGCTCTCCAGGTGAACAGGACTGTCAATACAGTCGAACTAAATTTTTTCCCTACATTTGGACAAAAGTGTTAATGAAAGGTCCACATTTACTCGTTTGCTTGCCAGTGTTAATCAGAATATAATGATAGTACTCATCATCACCAGACTAAACGAGAACTGAAAATTCTCCATGCAGCTTTGGTCGGAACGAACAATAACAAACCAGTCACCATCGCTGAGGTGGCCCATTTGGCTGGTAGTTCTCACTAGGCCGGTCTAGCTTGATGTTCATACATTTTTTGTAAAGTCCTGTCTGCTACTCACAACCATTGTTGAGACCGTCAAAATTTGATTGTGTAACCCGATCTTGTGTGTACAAAACAAACTTGCGCAATCATTCGAGTCGCACTGTCCATTCGTTGACTTACTCGTTCAGTATGCACTTTGCTAACGCTCTGCTGGGTTTCGCACCCTGAAGTGAGTCAGGTGATAGTGTCGATATTGACAACTACTGGACCATTTTCGAGATTACTCTGTTTTGTTTTAAAATTCAGTAAGTCCAACAGCTTAGTGAATGTTTATTTACATCATATGTACTATGTCATAGTTCACACGAAATGAACACAAGTGGTCATCGTGTCACAATATCTGATCCGACAAAACTTCGCCATTGCCGACAGAGTGTTCCAACCACACGCGGTTAATGCCAATGGTGGAAAATGGACACCCTATAAACATCTTTCTAGTGGATGCACTAGTCTCCGATTTCGTACACAAAACTTCATAGATGGCGCAAAATGACAAACGTCATCCGGGCCATAGCCATATTATTTTTGATCTCGTCAGGCATGGCACCAGCGCTGGCAAAACTATCGAAGTACATGAACTTGACTATTTCCAGCTGCTCATCACGAAGGGTGAGGGTGGTCGCACAGTCCTTACAATCTTGCAACACCGCCTTGTACTCAGTGGGCGTAAAGGGTATATCAAACTGGCGAACTAAAGCCTCTAATTGGTTTGACACGTTCTGGACTCCCTGTGAGCCTTCGCAGATTTAGGGCGATTTTGTCTGCACATTCCTGTGTCGAATTCGAACGTTTTGAAGCAGTTCTACACCATCGTATTCAGTCTGTCAAGGCATACTCTAGGACCTCGTCTACTACAAAGTTGAATGGGAAGGATGTCGCTAGACAACTTTGTCACACCCCACCTGAGATGTGAGGGTTGGCGCTACGCTGTCATAAAAATAAGGACGATGTTAGCCAGATCCCAGTCATTTTGAACGATTTCGGTGATCCAGGGTTTCTGGAGCAGAGCCGTCAACTTTTTAATTAGGACCGGGCCCTCACTTATAAAAAATGGCAGGCAGGGATTTTTCTGAGCCGAGTGCTTTGTGGCGCTTCAGCAATGTGATCTCCTGTGAGAATTCTGTTTCCAAAGGCGGAGAAATCTCAACAGACTAGTGAGGACAGACAAAGCCCGAAGGTATAATCACAAGTGTAGGTGGTCAGTTAAACTGTCGTTGGAAGTGCTTAGCTCTGCATCCGAAGTGTCGTTGCAGATTCCGATCAGGTTCACTATTAGTTTCACAAATTACCTTGCTGGCATCTGACTTCTTGCTACTATTTTCTCGGATGAGATAAAGCTTCCAAGAGATCCCTGTAGCAGCGGTGTGTTACGTAGCAACTGTGCGTTTTATCCCCCATGCCTCACGAACTTCTCACACTTGCTTCCGGAGTTCTAAGCAAGTAGCCTTGCGCGCCGAGTTGTACGTACTGCTAGACGGAAGATGCTGGCGAGCGTCAAGAAGTTCCGGTAATCGCATAGACCCAGCAGTGAGCAGCTAGATGAGCAATTCTATCACACGGGGCAGTCGTACATTTATCCATTGTATGCTGTATATGTGCCCGATGTGCTTCAGTGTCGTCCGGTAGGTGGACTCCTAGAATGGGGGCAAGCACGCTGTGATGAGAGTTCAGTGTTTGTGTCCCTGTTAGTTTAGGTAGGAAAACTTGCGCTAAATAACGATCTGGCCACCAACCAACGCACACAGCGTACTTAACATGTACCAGTACACGGCCGGACTTCACATAGGTGGTCTGGAGAGACTTGGAGTCTTGGAATAATCTGCGCTACCGATAGCCGATGGTCATGTAGTCAATCTGTCCACGATTTACTCGGCGATGTAGATAGCCGGGTGGCGCAGACGTCCAGAACTTCGAAAATTAGTAATCACCAGAAACAAGCCGTTATCGGCACAAAGCTGCATCAAACCTTTGCCTTTGTCGGTTCAATGAGTACCGTAAGAGTGCGGGTCACTCAAGTCGCACTCTTTCAATTATCAAACCAGTGCTGCAACGTCTGTGTGCTGTGCGGTTTACAGAAAGTTAGTACGCTGGTGATAGAAAAATATCATCTATGGTTGCGTCGGGTCTACAATCTGAGAGACAGTATGCCGCAACGACAAACAGAGCGCTTGTGATGAGTGACTCTCGATGGTCTAACCATACTTTCGAGTTTGACAGCGCAAAGGCGGCTTTTGATGGGTATCCAGTCAAACAGCGTCTTATCTGCATGCGCGCTTAGGACAATTACAATAATGGTTTGGTCAGTGGCTTGAACCGCAGGGTCTTCAAACAAATGCAAATTGTACGCGCTTGACGAAGCGGCTGACGGAGATTGAAATTGTAGCACTGAACCAGATTTCTGAAGCTTTCAGCAGGACAACAGATATCGATGGCGGTGATCTCCAGAGTAAGAGCTGCTTATTGACCTATGTGCATAAATGTTCGAACGTTGAATATGGCAAGCTTAAGTGGTGTTTCGGATGTAAATGGGTGGTTGTGTCTATCGGGCAAAGTTACCACCTTTTTGTTTGGCACACTATCATTCTGACTGTGAATTCCACCGCGACCACCAAACGATTTTCTTAAGTATATCTGAAAACTGGTTTGGAGGGTCACCAGATAAAGAGTTACTTAACAGAAGAGAAAGTGGGACATAATGGTTTGGTGTGGTAAATTGTAACATTGAAACGAAACCGACCGCTATTACCTCGGCCGGAGGGTTGTGACTGGAATGTATGGCAAAATTCATGATTAATGTAAGTTCATGGGTTCCTAGTTGTGGAGGCAAAGTATTCCTCCTTTGTCCAGGCCGAGGACAGAAGTTGGTGTGAGGGACTACACCAGGAGCCTTTGGTTCAAAAGAAACCCAGATCACGAGGAAGCGGGACGAAAAAGTTCGTAGTCCAATGGGTGCCGCTGATCAGTAATGGCTCGGTTCACACGCCTTTCGGATAGAGTCCATCTATCCAGTATGCCCAATGCATCCTGTTAGATTTTCCGACAAAACCAGCGTAGTGGTTCGAGGATTCACTAACGAAGGTGGATCTAATGTAGTAGATCTGTACAGCCAGGGAATCTAAGACCAGCAAGGCTGTTGCGACGCTCGCTTTCTGTTTTCAGGGGCTAGTGACCAAATTGACTCATTTGCCCATCGAATATTGCCCAGCCATTAAAGATACCCGATCCACCTTATGTATCCCTTGTAGCTGGTGATCACCATGGTGATTCGTGCACCTTCCTCGGGATTTGTCCATAGGTGGCAGCGACCGTAGATGTACGGATACCATGCGGATAGGACACCGGACAGACGGGTACCGTGGATGCCCACTGATATGAAGTAAGAGCTCCATCCTCCACGATCGGGTGATCAGGCTGACCGTTGTGTGATCGCTTCTAGAAGGTTATATGTAGAGATCAAAGAATGGGTGGTGACAGATGGTTTACTCTGTGCATTCCTGCTCAATCTCCGAATAAATCCAGGTCCGCGAGTGCCAGGCAGAAAACCCTGGCAAAGACGTTGATGGGGCAAAATCTTCCAATTTCAAATGACTCAAGCAATCCCATCGAAAGCCAACTCACGAACGGAAACGTGAGCGAAACATATATTCAACATACGACCTGGGGCACACTAGTATCCATTTTTGATCTCCAAATTCTAGGAGAGGACCGCAGAGAACCAAAGCCCAGCTGAATTCACAGACATGATTGTGGAGTGTATCATTTTGGTCTGTCGTGTAAACTGAATTGGATCACATTCTGACTCAGACGGTGAAGAGCACAGAATGCGTTAATGGATGCTACCGATTTCTACATGGATGAGCTAGCTGTCAGTACGATCAGGCAGTACGCGGATATTGAGGAAGAATGTAATCTCTCATTGTCCGCCGAACTGGTCGTTCAGGAGTGCTGGTGATACTGTTTCAGGTGAGCCCGAGATCTCAGTTGTACGATTAGCTACGAAGGGGTGCGTTTGGGTTCTAGACGACGATTTTTAATCATTGAGTAGATCCAGGGCCGAACACGTTATTCATTTAATCATCCGCTCAGTCTGATCGCGGCCTAATTAACCGATATCTTATCAGATTCGCGCACAGTCGTCTTGCATCATTTAGGTGGCTGCATGGCTCGTTTACTTTACTTACAGACTGTGATATTTGGTCTGGTAACCTTAACTGTTTATCTCATATAAATACGTGATTAACCGTTTATTCCTTCTCCATTCGATTCCATAGTATGAGACAAACGACACGATTGGTGAACACTGGCTATTATTACGTAGATCTTACAGGTTTACGGCGTTTACCCATTATACTGTTTTTCTCATGGCTCACGCTTCTTACCTCAGTTTCCCATTGGTCGTAACTCCCTTCTGATTGTAGGAAGTTGCCGCCACGGTGCACGCTGTAATGCGTGAGCTGGATTTTGACTGGCCCTATCGTCTTGTCTGGCAGTCCAAAGTCGGTCCTGCCTCTTGGTTAGGCCCATCTACTGAAAATGCATTGCATGGATTGGCCAAACTTGGCTACCGTCATGCGATACTCATCCCGATCGCATTCACCTCGGATCACATTGAGACGTTGTATGAGATGGATGTGGAATATTGTCAAGACGTGGCAAAAAAAGCTGGTATGGTGCGCGTTCGTCGAGCGGCAGCTTTGAATGACAACGAAAGTTTCATGAAGGTAAGTTGAGTGAAACCAGTTTTAACATAGTTACCGCCTTTATCGATTGTGCTTTTTCGTCTGTTGATTATTTGAGCAACGACACTATTGGACCAGACGTCTTTTGATTTACTTCTGGATTGCCTGATCTATCAACTCCACGTAGATTGAGTATTCATAACAATTCATTGGTGTTAGTTCTACTTATTTTTCCCTTGTGGCAATCGAGGTGTAAACAACCGTTTCACATCTCAATTTTCGAAGTTAAAAAGTCATCTTGTGGCCCCTTAGTTTGCGGACCGCGTGCCACAGCGAGCGTCATATTGTAGCGAGAAGGCGTCCAATAAAGCACAATCTTTATTGTCCAAATCGCCAGTCACATGCAACGCGCGCTCTCTCGTTTATGAGTCATAATTCCAATCCGCAACACCCCCGGTTTCTGTTATCACGTCGTGTGCACTTCTGACCGGTTTACGTGTGTGATCGGCGCCCTCTATCGGGGGGTTTTCCGCTTGCCATTCCTCGTCTGTTTGTCCGATTTCCTTGCGCAATGGCTCGTCCGGCTGCTCGTGCTGTCCGCCATCCACCCAGTGTTGGCCTTGACCGTATTCCAACATCGCATCGAGATGTTCCTCTAAATGTTGGAAAAACCACGCCTCCGATCTGGCCGTCTGTCGTATTTCGCCTGCCCTGCCTCGCCCGTTGGTCCGATCCAATCGAACGATGACTCATCCGGTCGCGCACGTTGTTCTTGATCCGATCGCAGCAGGCTTTTGAACGTACCTCCCCGCGTTGAGGTATTCGGCCGAGCGTTCGAAAACTCGCACCTCCGACCTGACAATCCACCACAATATCACTGAGCTACGTTACACTTCAGCGCTTCCTCTTTGTAACCTTGTACGTGGGTTACTCGCATAATTTGTGATATAACCCCAGCTTTAGTTGTCGGTGACGAATCAACTGTAACCTTCAGTTCACCATTATTTTATCATATTTACATATTCTCGTTCGGGTATGATACGGGTACTATGAGTTGCCACTCATAAAATCAGCCGAAGCTCGCCAAGTTTTCGAGTGGTATTACGACATGTAAAGCTCGTATTCCCTTTCCCAGTGGTTGTGTACCTTCATTTGACAACTTAAATCCAAGGTGTTATATACTGGGTACCAGAAACTAACACTTTCTCTTCTCAACAGAAGACCAATTACAGTCTATAAATACTACTCAGCACTGCGTCCAGTGATCACTATATCTTGAAGGTATGCATGTGTATTGGGTATATTTTTGACAACAGAGCCATTAACGTTAAAAAAGTCAACGCAGAGGTCATTCTAAGTGAGGGGCAAGTGTAACGAAACAATCTTAAGTGTGTGTTATTGTTGCGCTGGGACGTGAATCTTTATCTGTTTCAGTCTGGTGGTATGTGTGGCTCAGGTCCAGTTTCCTAGAGTTCACCCCTTAGATATGGATGTGCTTGATTTCTTGTTTTATCTTGACGCGAAGACCAAGTTTGCATAGTGTGTGGATTCGAAAGACCATGCTGACTAGGACTTCGACGCTTCTAACTATAGCCATGCCAGATAGGTTGAAGGGGAGCACCCAGGGGAATAGGTCAAATTAAAGACTGCATTGTACTGAGGTGGTGAGGCACAATCCCATTTTAATGGATCTCTTTATCGTGGTATCTTGAGTATCCACTAACAAATAACGAATAGCCATATCTCGAAGATAGTCAGCGAAAAGACTAAATCAATGTTTGGAACCCTTAGTGCCGAGATCAATATACCAGCCTAATGCGGTACTATTCGCCGGGACCGTGTCCTTTCTTCTTCGGTGTGTAGTTTTTTTCTCCATTGTGACCCAGGTCCAGGTCGTGCTTGTGTGCGCTTTGATCGCACTGAATTACATCCAGTTGAGACTGAGTACAGAGATACTGACTACGCGCGTGTGTGGCAGAGGAACTTGGGGCTGGTGAATGTGTGGACGCGCATGTACAGATTGGGACGGTGAGCGTCGCTTAGACTAACCGGTTTGACACGTGATGGGCCGAGTGATAGGACGAGACGACAACTACATCATGCGTATACAGGGCTGTTTTACAGTTACAGCGCCGCTCTTTTCCGTACAAGTAGGAAAGAGGTCGAGAGATACTGTCAAACAATGGGCACCTTGATCACCCATGGCACTGCTGCTCGAAAAGCTGTCGATATCAGCAAAAGCTCGATGTGGCTTTGAATATATTGTTGCGCGCAGCGGTAATCAGAACTGGGCATCATTGTCTTGTTCAATGCACCTCTGAGTTAAACGACCCTCTTACTGTCAGACGAGTCAGATTTGAAAAACTGAGTTTCCCTTACCGACTTCCTTAGTGCATACTTCGTTCACTCTCACCAATCACATACGTAAAACATGCAGATTATATTCGACAGAGAATTAGAGATAGACAGGGTATGGGCACGCATACAATCACACCACATGTTTTCATAAATACCGCAGTAAACCGATGGCTTGCTTCAGCCACTTTTGTGCACATAACGCCGGTTGGTAAGTTCTGATCTACATAGCTTCGGTTAAGATCAGCAGCTTTGGGTTCTGACTGCGTAACAGTATTCTGAATGATTTAAGTGGGTACTGGATCGTCCCCCTGGTATGCGCTCAGTCGCTTGACCCAAAATGGAGAAGTGAGAAAAGACGCAGTAACACCGTTTATTGGAAGAGCGAGACAAAACTAGGCGATAGAGGCTCCGAATTTGTAGCACAAAACGCGTACCATACATGGCGTTAGACACAAAGCGAATCAAATGAAACAGGTATTTATGGCAGTCACGGCGTTAGAACAAATCAGAAAGCAACGTGAGAAAACAGTCCAGATAGAGCACAGGCGTTCGACCGCACGGCTGCATTCTGATTGGCTGAGTGGGATCATACCATCCGAGCTGGGCAGGTCGATCGATGTGGCGTGTTGCGTCCTGGCTGTTTCGTTAGGAGATGCGCCTCCTAACAGTGGGTCAATTTGGTGACCTGTTATCATGAGGTGTCTGGCAATCGATGATGCGGGTTTTCGAGCAACGAAATCAGCAGTTGTTTTAATCATTTCGGGACATGTTCTGCCACTTGATGAGTTAGCTGTCGGTCTGTTCAGCCTGTGTAAACGTCACTGCAACCGCAAACGAACTGGCACACAGAAAAGTTAGACAAACTGCGTTTACGACTGTGTGGAACTGGTCCTTTGGTGAATTGAACCAAGCGTAATTGGGTAGCTGCATACGTACGGGTAGGGCAGACTTTAATTTGTGCCTGGTGTTGTTTGCTAGACGATCCCCTTTGAATTGCAGAAATAGAAATATATCTTTCTCCGGAGCTATTCGAACTGATGCATTGCACTTGTCCATCTTGATGTGGGATTCTATGAATTCTTCAGGAGATCCATTTGTGGTGACTTTTTCTTTAGCGTATCTTGTTCTCTCTGCAGCTTATCCGAGGTGCGAATCCGCCTGGCCCTGTGAAATAGGGTCTTGATCAAACTCTGCTTGTATGCTGATTCGTGGTTGTGCTAGCCATCGACGTGAAAGAGATGGTTGACGAATTTATCGCTAGCTTGGACAATTTAATGGGTGGGGTGGGTAATTTTTGAAGCAGTTCAACTGATCTGAACCAGCACATCGAGCTGTGATAGATGGAGATAATGTGTAACATTCTCGACGATACTCCGTCGGGAACTGAAGTGGATTTAAACCTCTAATCATTCAAACGTAATAGAGCCCCACAATTAGTCCTTGTTCCAGCTATTTTCAAGGACGCAACACTTGTGTCGTGTCCCCTTCATATCCTTTTCAACTAGGACAGCAAAAATCATGAATTGGCAGTGAATTTCTTTTGACAGGCACAACTAATACAAAGCTGGTGCGAAACCGATCGCACCCACTGCTCTTTTCGTAGTTCACTGAGCGCGGAAAATGCATATATACTGGTTCAAACGGGTTCGAGTGATGTGAGCTAAATGTTTATCTCAGATATGTGGTAGTATGAACTACACAGGGACAGTCATACTGTATGGAAACTTGACCGTTGGAATTCAGGTACCTATACTCGGTACGCTAACTTTCTGTGGAAGGGCGCCGAATTTATCGCCATACGAGAACGGGCGTCACGTGAGAAGAGGGTTACACATTAACTGGTTGCTGTTCCTAACGGTGAGGTTTTTGTCCGAACTGACCACACTCCATTTTGTGAGAGTCTGAAATTGGACTTGGCAATTGGTGCATGTCAACAGCGATTCCCATCTGTAAAAAAGGTGCAGAAACATTATGCATTGACCACAGGGGTATTGGCAAGGATGTGCATTAGTGGTAGACTCTATCAGAAGCGCAACTTGCGTCCAGCGCTTCTTTCCTAAAGAGGCTGGCTGGAAAGTCTATCTGAACGCGAAAGTTGCGACCATCTGTGCATGTCGCTCAGTATAAATCGGTTAAATCCTCGACCGTTCGCCCACAGTCTAAAATACTTCCCACCAAACTTAAGAACCTGACGTAGAAGCCCCTATCACACTGTTGTCAGTCGGACTTAAAAGATGGTAACTGTATCTCATATCGAGATGATTGGGTAAGCTGAACGCCATTCTCAAGTATGAGTGGTTGAGCGGTGGAATGTGGTAATTCGGTCGTGCTTAATTGGAGGTCAATGGTGCAGTAGCCAACGTGATTTTCTCATGAAAACCTGGCTGGAGTTTAAATCCCGGTGAATTTGGTGACTTTGGTTGGAAGCGCTCCCGGACACACAAGTTAGTCACAGTCAATGGCATGCCTGTGTTCGCAAGTTTGTTAACTTTTCTTGAATCTTCATCATTTTTACATTGCTTTTCCTGTGCGTACACTTGCACTTAATTATTAGTCGGCTAATTTGCGGACTGTTTTAGGTACCAACGACAGATGGAGCCACAATACCCACAGATACGGCTCACAGCCGAAGGTGATGAGGATGAGGTTGATGGATGTAACATAGGTTGTTCATACAGTTCGGACGCTCGACTCTTAGATATTGGCAATAAATGTTGAACACCACCTTACAGACACACTCGCTGTTACTTACATTAGAGTATATTTGTAACTGTTTACCTGAGCAACTGCAGAGAAAACACCGGTTCGTATGATTCATTGATGTCACCCGTATGTTTTCTCCAATGGTGTCCGGCGACAACATCTGACGACCAGGTTTCTTTCGCCAGATTTATACCAGAAATACCCTTATTTTGTGCACTGGCACCTGTGACTGATGTAGGCCATGCTGTCACAAAGTCATCTTCCAATGAATGATGAACGTTGTGACAAAGGTATACGACCACCCTGGTCATCTTCGGTTCCTTACCTGGCAGGTGCACTTTGAGCTTTTAAAATGAACGTGTAACTACCACATCTGCCCTGGAAAGTAAGACTTGCGATACAGGCATAGACGACCTCGACGATAATCACTTTGACAACGTTACAGTGTCCGTCTAGTATTCGTGTGCACAGAAACTTTAAACTGTCTACAGAGTTTCACAACGCCTATAAGTGCCGCTCACTTCAATTTAAGTGGATTAAGGGTCATGTTTGTATTATCCATTTTCACACTGTTTTGTTTCCAAGTTACTTCACTGGCTTCTTCCTCACGTTTCCGTACAACTCACAACGTCAGTCGTCATTATCTTGAGTTGCGCACTCAACCCCCTGTGCAGCCGCTTATAACGCGGAATTGTTCTGTAAACATCGGAAGCATGTTTCTCGTTGGACTCGTTTTTGTGGTTATTCACGTTTTTTCATTGAACTTTTCCCATGTTTATTCTTCTCAGGGTTTGGCTCAGTTAGTCACAAAACACCTTCACAGCGGCCAGTTGTGCACCCGACAATTTCTTCTTCGGTGTCCAATGTGCACCAATTCGAGTTGTGGCGCAGCTCGCAGGTTTTTGCTATCAGGGAAGCAACGGTTAGATCGGTGGACTTCCTTGAACTCGCCCGAGACGATCAAGACTGTGTTAAAGGTATAGGCTGTTGTCAATTCCGTTTCTGTAAGCACCTCGATTTGGGCTTTTTGCTCTTAGCATTCCCATGGTTCTACACCCTCCATGATGATGAGTTCCTCTCTTTATGCTCAATAATCAGACTATATGTGGCTCATTTTTTTTTCTTATCCGCACGCTTTTATCTATTATACGTAGGTATTTTGTATGATAAAAATGGCCAATACACCCTTCTTTTTTCAATTATTTTTCGTCTTTTGAATTTTGTATTTTCTGTTTTATATGTAGGAGTCACTTTTTATGTGACAATGTAATTCGTTTTAATCGTTGATGTGTGTCATTCGTAGGTGATAATCATTGTGTATGGTCCTCCTGATTATTAAGTCTGACAGATTACTCATTTGTAGTTTAAGGACATTTTTGACTGCTGTAATTAGGCTGACCAAAGTAACTGTTGTTAATACGGGCTACCGCCGGCTATCGCGTGCAATCGAACAACGAGTCGAGGAAAACATACTCCGACACCGCGAATAGCAGCTAACTGTCCAAACATTGCAAATCATCAGTGGTCGACGAGATTTCAAGTGACTAATCCACAAAACTGATAAGGCTTCTTCAAACTAATACACATGATTGGCAGTTACGCTAATCTGGAGGCCGACAGGCCGGGTTACCGACAAATTTGACAACTCCCGTATCTTGGTGCATGTGGGTGCCATCCAATGATCGGAAGTCATTTCATTATCACGTTGTCATTCATCATAAACTAATTTCCGCGCATAAGACAACCATCAATTAAATCTATGATTACTTTTAAAAATGCTGTTTCGGCATTGTGTTGCTAGGATTGGGCATATTCGCGGGTGCTGTTTCAAGTCTCAGCGCTGTCCAAATGATGGCGGCCATCGTCACCATCCACGCACTCACCTCAACACCATATCCGCGGTTCACAACGACGCTTAATTATCATATAACCATTTAAATAAGAGTGAACCCTCTTTTCAAAGAATTTTTGCAGTCAGTCATGACAAAAATAGGTGGCCGAACAATTTTCCGAGAAAATTATCGGGTCTACATTTCTAAAAGTAAACCGATACATGTTGCTTGAAACATAAGGGCAATTGTTTCGATCTTGGTAGGCAAACAACTCAAACTTTTTCATCATTAAAATGGTTTTGACTGTCTGGTAATGTTAAAACATTGCGAATCGAGTGTGTTCGTAGGTAGGTGGGCTCAAAAGAGTAAATGGGCTTGATTGAACTTGTGACAACATAAAATGACGTCAAGGGATGACGATCGTTTTAGTCGTCGCTATGTTTCGGAGTTGTGCTGAACTTCGCTACTGTACGAGCAGGCTACAGATGACTCGGGAAGGCTGCCAAATGTTCCGCGATGACGCTAGTTGTTGGTTCCCTGAGTTCACCCCCAAGCGTTAGCTGTTTGCCGGTTGTCTCATCGTGTTCGCTGTGCAGCAGCGGGGGAAAGAATAATCAACTACAGTTTTCAAAATGGAAAAGCAAATTGGCTTTTACGTTAGGAGATAGAGCACTGGTAAGCCACGCGATGTAGAGGGCGAGAATTTTCTCTACGGTGCACTGTAAACTCTGCGTTTGAGAACCCCCCTTTGGCATGCTGCTTGTGAAGAGCAATGATAAATATTGGTTTCTTATCCACTCAGCCAACTAGAGCGTGCGGTTCTCATTTTGCCATGATCCCAGTAACAAATCTTCCTGGACAGTCATTTTGTCTCATGATATTGGCGATACAATCTATGTCTTGTTCAGTACCGTCTTACGAGTGCATTCTGCACTGTACTCGTGAAGCATAAAGAACACAAAGAATAGGTATTTTACGTGTGAGATCCATCGCTCGCGCCATTCCCTGATGGATACGACAGGCTTCATCTAGATGATTCCATCAAAGCTCCCCGAATATTTCAAAGGATGAATCCAAACTAATTCTTGAATCTGCTAAGTTATCAACTGACAGATGGTCTTTCATAGATAACTCGACATTAATAATGTTTGAAGAAAGGGGAACATCCCCAATAATTAAGAGGATTATACAGTTGAATCGAGAATGTTCGTCACGTGGTACGTATCACTGAGTGGTAGGAATTCTCAGATAATGAGAGGATGGCTAGCTTTCCCCGTACAGCTATTCTCATCGTTGGTGCGCGAACCTAGATAGGTGAAATTGGAAAAAGTTATTACTATTAACAACATGCTTTGGAAACCTCTCTGAGTGTTAAGAAACAACGAACTTTCAACTTTTGCATGGCTTATTGGTATCACACACGATTCGGATCGGCTCGTGCGTTTACGGATTAATTGAGTTGCCGGTGCTTTTATCATCACAGTTTGACTATCGTTCGGCGTGTGAATGTAATCCATCTTTCCAATAATGTCTTCTGACTATTCCCAATGGACCCAATGTCTCAAGTGTTATGGGTCGTTCGATGTCAAACTGTAACCTGTGGTTAATGTAAACCAAGTACTCGAATATATAAACTGGTCCAATCGTTAGATTATTTAGGACTTCTAATTGTTTTAAAATGTACACAGGAATATAAGGCAGAAAGTAAATGTTTTGTTCCTTGTTTCAGAATGTTGGAAACACCCTCCAAAATGTATACACATGACGTAGATCGTTGAAAGTGCCAATATGAACGATCGGTCGCGTACGGAAGGAGTACAATGCTGCTAGTTAGTCAGAAACGATACAACACAACAGCAACGGTGAGAATAGGAAGTAGAGCAAGACGAAACTTCTGTACACGTTTATTGACCGGTTAGATCGGTGAGCACTGTGCATGTGCAGTACATGAACCAGTGGGTATGTATATGTACGAAACAGAAAGATAAGGTGTTTGGGTGAATTCGAAACGGGACTTCATCGATAGACTGCATGAAAGGCGCGTGATGGGTCAATCGTGGCGTATGATTTGAGGTCAGTGGTATGAGAGAGTAAAATGGGAGGAAATGTAATGGAGGTTTGTCGATTTCCCATGGATGAGGGATCTGGTCTACATCGGTCCGATTCAGTGGTAAGTTTCAACTGATTTTGTTTGGGCGAAGTATCAGAAGGACTAGAAGACCATCGATTGGGCGATTCACTGTCTGAGTTTAGCAAGTGATTGTGTGAATTTGAAATTCCTTTATCGGTGGGCACACTGCGCCCAACTTGTCCAAGCTCGTCCTCCAACTGATGAGTGTATCGTTGATTATATTGCTGTTGCCGGAGATGGCTAGGAATGCGAGTAGGAATCTCCGCGCTGAATCGTCCCAAACAAGGTGAAACCGCTTTATCCACTGGGGATCGCTCCATCTTGAATCCTCGAATAAATGAGGAATTTGGTACAATGGGAGCACCACTGTTGATACTATTTGGGTACATACTGTGGTCCGGCATGCCAACAGACGATAACCAATTCGCGTTGCTCGATGAACACCAACTGATTGTGTTGGTTTTCGTTGTTGGGCGTTGCGTGACAACCGACCGGAGTTGCCTCACATCAGTGAACGTTGTTGAAACGCTAATACGACTGCTATCGCCTGAATATTTGATCGCACGAAGCGGCTTAAACGCGGGGTTGCAGCATTCAGTCAAGAATGCCGAATTGAAAGTAGTCTTGTATGTGTCTGTTAGGCCTTTTGTGTAGACCTCGCTCGTGCTATCTGTCACACGGGGCATGTGGGCGAGCTCTGAAACCGCAACAGGACCAGCATTCATAAAATTCTTCAACAACTGTACTACTTCGTCGTGTCCATTTTGTTCTGCTAACACCAATGGACAACGATCCAAATAATCTGCCAACTCTGGATTGGCTCCGGCATGCAGAAGTAAACGACATACGGAAACTGCACCCTCTTTGGCCGCTAAAGACAGTGGGGTTTCATCATATATGGTTTGCACATCATAAGCTGCTCCGGCTTCCAATAAGCAGTGTACCATTTCGGCTTGGTCGGTAGCTGCGGCCCAGTGTAGAGCCGTTCGTCCCAGACTGTCTGTCAGGTTTAATTCCAGCAAACTTAGTGCATTATCATCCTGACTCATAGGGCTACAACGTGTCGAATCCGTTCCAATAGTTTTACTTCGAGACTCATTAGGGCTGGTGGATTTGGACTGCATTGGCACGGTAGACAAGTAATCCATTTGACCTGCTCCACTCCCATAACCAGATGCCCAAGTGACAGCATTCCGAGCCAACGTGCATACTAGCACATTCATCGCATGTAAAATAAGTTTGAACGAGTCTGAAGTTGGAAGAAAACATTATGCAGATTACTTAAAGGTGGGTTTCAATAGCATTTCAGCGACTATGCAGAAGAGAATTAAAAGCGCAAAGTAGTTTTGATTCATCAGGGCTGCTATCAAACTACCACCGGACAACATCAACCACCGTTTTGTGTCGTTTTCCGATATTTTCTCATAACCAACAATGTGAGACATTACGCCCGTTGTACAAAACTGTCGGAGGATAAGTGACAAATCGTCATGCTTTTTGTTTATTGTTCGTTGTCAGTTGGGGTTTTCCGCAACACCATCAAACTTCAGCCAAAAGATACACGAACCAAAAGAGCGCATGTTTTCGTAGTTTTCGAGACAAGCTTACTTTGCTAAGGTCTCAATTACACATCATGCACTAACTGATCGACAGATTTGGTGACTACTTGACAAGCCAGCAATCAGAAAGTTGACAATTTGCGAAAAATATGCAAATTTTAATTTCTCCTATCGTGAACTCGTCGCTTCAAGGCCTTCGCGCAGCGCACTTCGAGCATTAGGCCAGAGATTATCTTTGTAAATTAAACCTTACTACTCACAAGTAGCACTGAATCAAAAGGGAAACAATCTGGGGTCCGAAACTCAAGTCCACACATCGACGAGACGAACGACTGGGAAAAAAATCGAACCTTGACCGCCTAACATCATGCTACTTGGTTACTTTGTTTTGTCTGCCTTGGGAAGCCTATCGGTCAATCTGTTGTAGGGTGGATTTTTGAGTTGTCGCTCCTAATCACAGGATTCATAGGAAATTCACACATTAGAGGAAGCTGACAATGCTTATGTACATTTGAACCTATCCAGAGCGGTTTATATAGAAGAGACAAGCCAGAAGCTTGTTTCAGTTCTAGGAGTTTGGAATCAGAAAGATTACAAAGGAAGTAAGCGGATAATGAGCGGAATAAAAACCCAACAACTGCCTATCAAACGAAACAAGCGCATTGCAGCATATAACGGATAACAACTGGCCAACACCAATAATGAGAGGTCGAGAGTTCTGCGCTCTGCAACCAGCATTCTGACGATCTAAAAACTAGGTTTTGTATCCTGAATATGCGTGTCAAGTCAGTGCTAGAATTTCAATACCGATGATGCAGTTACGAATGATTCCGATAGGTTGTTCCAGATTGAACACATCTGGACGCCAAAAGGATGTTAGCTGTAAGCCAAATGGTTCACTTGAAGCTGCAACATTAGCGAGTTGTCCTCGAAATGGTTGTTTTCCCCAGACACACGTATTTTACTTGAAGAATCTTGGGACTGACGGAGGGTCTCATAAACACACTAAAACCAAACCCCTTTTGATTTGATAGTGTATTGGGAGCTGCCCACGTTTGCACAGCCTATCTGGTTAGGATAGGGAACGTAGTGATGTAAACTGTTTTGTGGCTCTATGCTATACATTTTCAATAGGGATAATGTCTTACATGAGATAAAGACGGATAGGGCAAACACTTAGCTAAAAATGAGGGCGTTCTAGGGCATTTACCACATAAGTGAGACAGTCTGAATGGAACCGTCCAAACAGTCTGATGAGTAACCTTAGTGTCCGGTTAGCCTTCTTAGCCATTGACGCACTTTCAAAAGATAGACTAAAGTCAGTGAACACCATCGTGCTCAAGTCGCGCTAGCATTTAGTTATCCTCAGTTTTTTCGCCTCTCAGAGAGTGATTTATGTAGCTCAAATCACCTTATATGTGACCGAGCTGAACTGGGACTGGTCATTTGTGGCTCAGTGGTGTAGTGTTTAAGTCACTCTGTAGCTTCCAATCATATTGTCCGCCATACACCAATTTTTGGTATGGTCGACATAAAATAACAAACAGACTTGAAAAACTGTGGGACTCCAAGTAAAAATAGAACAAACAGCAGATATCTTAGTGTGAAACCTTATGGCACACTTCTGGTCGCGCGATACCACTCTGAAAAAGCCCCGTTCACTTTGACAGTAAAGCGCCACCTTGAAGTGAGTCAGTGAAGTATGCGGTTTTCTTCATTAAAATTACGAAACTTCGTGCAGAGTGTTAAATCGTTTACTTAATCGAAGGCCTTGGAGGAATTTAGAAAAATCATATCAACCGATTTTCCTTCATCAACCTCTTATCCAATCTTCCTGCACAACAAGTAAATTGTTAACACCGGATAATCAATTTCGAAATCCACGTTGATTTTCAAACGTCGGTGCCAATCGAATAAAATGCTCATGTTACTGATCGTTAATTTAATGGAATCGATCTGAAGAAACCACTTTCAAATGATATTCGACGATATCAACCATCCGAAACAGACGGTATACTAAAACCAACTACCAAGGTAAAATACAGGCCTTCAACGACAAACAAGTGAATCAATAGGTTTTGTTGGTAATATGGTTATATGAATTTGTACACAGTCAAGGAACGTCTGTCTTGGGAAAAACTACTTGCACCCACAACTTGAACATTACGATGCTTTTCGCACGTGCGTAAGGAAATCAGAAATAGATGATGACCAAACTTGCAGCCCTTGCATTCATTGTTAATAACGTTCTTAATTTCAATAGAGTAAATGCAAATGGCTAAAGACTCCAAATCATCTGCATATCCTTTTTGAGTGTTTTTGACCATCTGCATTGATCTAGTGACTCCACGGCACGCCTCCAGTCCTGTTAGCATCCGCAATGGTGTTGCCACCTACCCTCCCTCCTACGCATATTGTTCAGTCCACTGTTTACAGAAACTATCCCTGTACACAAACACTACCGTAGCCGAACCATCCGGTTTTGTTGAACACAACACAAACACAAGCACGATAATTCGATGTAGCCTCAACGACCGCTGTTGTTATGACTTCGTACCGAACGATAAGAGTGCTTTACGCTTCAAGAGACCTCTATCAAAACCTTCTTCCATATTTTAAAGATGGCGGTGCTGCAACAATAAAAACAGTCATGTACACTAACAGAACGCTGCCCCACTTCTACATAATCGGCAGTATGCAATAAGACTCTATGAGTTCAACTCCTTTTTGTCCAACAGTTTGTCTATGATCACCTGGAACGGTTGTGCCAAAAAGTCGAAGCCTTAGTCAAAATGGCCTCCCACAGTAACCCAGCATGCAAGCTTGACCACTTCAACAATGCAGCAGAAAAGGGTTGGCTCAGATCATCCAATGCGGTGTTGAGAGAGAACACTAATATAAACTGTACCAGTTCTGGTACACTGCCACCTACTCACTGCCTTGTGATACAGGTTTTTGAGTCAAAGGCTTTGGCTGAAAACCCTAATCGCTCTCCTGTCCTGGTATGGGCGTCCTGACAGTACCTCAGGACACGGTTGGCGTCATCCGATTCGGATTAGCCTGTCACGGTGACCGAAGCCAAAGGAGGCCTGTGTTTAACCATCACCGCAATTGGCTTGCGCCAAACCACTTGCGGTTCCACCTGCCCATCACATATCCAGTGTGAACCCGCTGGTGTACAAGTGGGACCTTTGTGTTCAGCCGGCCAATGTTGGTTAGCCAGTTGATTGGCTAATAAGGAAATGAAGTCCTTATCTCTCGGAGAATAAACAGACTGTAATGACAAGTTCTAAACCAAGAAGAAAGACGTAGAATGTAGTACAAGAAACATTCCAGCACAGGAATGCATGCTAGTGCATTCTAGAGAAAACAAAGAGGAAAAAACTCAGATTGGACTACGGAAAAGACACCATTCAACATACAATACACCAACAAAGTTGAAGAGAAGAATATGTAAAAGACCGCAAACACCCAAGTTTCTGGAACAGCCATAGTCTTGGTCGAAATGGAATGCATGCACTGATATGACTTACCTGGACCTAACGTACTCGTCGTCCCTTCACCGATGGTGCAATATAAACACGTTGATGACCTACTAATCCCAAAAGGCCAGCACATTCGCGGCCACACACATCGCCAAGTCACACAGTACCATCACCAAGACCTATGGCAACAACGGTTCCCTTGCGTACCACGCGCTTTCGTTCTCGGCTGCGCGATAACTGCTCGTTGAACTTGCGGACGCCCGTCCGATTCGTATTCTTCCAGGCTGTCCGGTTCAACACCAATCCTTCCTAGCACCTAAAATCAATGTGACAACGCGAAGGATTTACCTGCAAAACATCCTGGTAACTCAGCTTGTGACCACCAAGAATTCGCTCACCTGAGTCCAATTGTCCATACAGCAGCTGCTTCAGGATACGGTCATCGCTCATCCGACGGACGTGACCTAGCCAACGGAGCTGATTTAGCAGTAGCAGGGTTTCCATGTCGTTCATGTCCGCTCGCTGCACATGGAAGCGGCTCAGGTAGCGCCACATCCGGTTGATACAACGTCCACGTTTCACTGCCGTACAGCAGTATAGACAGCATCATTGAGCAGTAAACATACAGCTTGGTGGCCAACTTCAGGCTGTGGTTCTTCCATACACCTCCTTCAGGACCTCCGAAAGCAGCACTAGCCTTCGCCATACGAGCTCTCAACTCGCGGTTCACAGACAAATCTATCGACAAATTGCTGCCCAAAATTCCCGCAGCTATCGACGACGTCTCCATTGACGCGAATTTGAAGTAGAGATGAAGAAAAAGCACCTCCCCACAGAAAACGCTGAAGGAAAGAAAATATCTCACCTGTGTTTATATCCAGTCCAAAATTGGACGCCGCGGACGCGAAGACGTTGCAGTTCTTCAGTGTGCGAACAGCGTGCTGTCATCTGCGAGCAGAAGCATGCGCGTCGTTGAGGTATTTAACCGAGTTAGGGCACCGAAACGTCGGATATTCAGTAGGCGCCCATCTGCCCGGTACCCTACCTCAACGCCATCTTCCTCTGAGTCTTGAAAAACGACTGTTTCTATGGCAGCCAAATATAAACCAAGGAGCTAGGACACAACCCTGCTTTACGCCAGTGACAATGTCGAAATCATCAGAGGTATATCCACACGACTGTACCTTCGCCATCGTGCCCACATGCAACGATTTCATCATATTGACGAACTCACCTGGACATCCAAACTTACCAGGTACCGTCCAGAACGCCTCATGGCTCATTGAATAAAAGAACTTGGTAAAGTCCACGAACAAGGCATGCAGAGGCTGGTTTCGTCCCCGGTACTTCTGAAGCTGTCTAACAGCAAACAGCAGGTCGATCGTACTGCGACTCATCCGGAATCCGCATTGTTCCTCAAGAAGATCTGTCTCCAAGATTTCCGCATTCAACCGGTTCAGAAGGATTCTGGCAACCATCTTGCCTGTATAGCTCATCAGATTTATGCCTCGACAGCCGTCGGGGCATTGCTTGCTGCACTTACCTTTGATGCAGAATACGATCAGGGCACCCTTGAAGTCTTGTGGCATCATCTTGTGCTCCCAGATGGAGTGAAACATCTGGAGCGGTGCGCTGTCCAGCACCGGTCCGCCATTCTTCTGGATCTCATCCGGCAAACCATCCTCGCCCTCGGCCTTCCTGTTGTTCCATGCAACTCTAACAAGTCTGGGTAGAAAGCAAGTGAAAGTTTAATGACTTGTTGCGACAAGCTGTTCAGGGTCACCCAATCAATGGTAGCAGGGCGATTTAGTAGGCTATCATGACGTTTACATGATGTTCTCTGGCTGGCTGCACAAACAGCCGGTATCCGCGTCCACCAGTGTTTTGGTAGACTGGATGGATGGACCGAAGATCGCTTTAAGTAAATCGTAGAACTCCTTATGTTGTCGGCGATCGGCGTAGCCCCATATCCATGCGCTCACCCTGCTTCCTCCACCAGTTGCCCTTGATTCCGCGGACACGCCCAGCCAGTTGACGACCGATATCCCGAAACGTGGCCTTCTTCGCTTCATTGTCTGGGTCCAGCGTGGAAGTGGCAAACGCGGCATTCTTCTCTCGTATCAATTCAGCGATTACCATATTGTTGTCGTCGAACCAGCCCGGGCGTTTCTTGCGCTCCACACCGATCGTTTCGATGGCTGCTGCCGTGATCTGTTCCTTGATGAGTTGTTATACACCCTCGAAGGTAGTTTGAACAGGGCGTCGTACAAACGATTGACAATGGCACGCTGAAAAGCAATCTTCATCTCACAGTTCTCCAGTCGTTTGATATCTAACTTCTGTCGTTGTTTGAAAGATATACAATAAACAAGCTTACAAACAGGGACGAACAAGTTGTTTCTGACCAACCTATCTGTGCCACATTCAGCCTCGCGCATCATCCGCGTGATAAGCAATTCACGAATGTCGCGCTGCTGCACAATCACGTAGTCAAGCAAATGATGATGACCGCTTCTTGGGCGAGTCCACGTCGTGATGTCGCTCGCATCCAGCTGGAAACGGGTGGTCGTGATAGCCAGACCTTGAGTAGTACACAAGTACAGTAGACGATTACCGTTCCCGTTGAATGGGCCGATGCCGCGGGGTCTGAGGGCTCGCTACCAGGCTACTCACTTGCGTCAAACTCGAACGTCCAAGCTACCCAGAACAAATAGTCGGCCGCTCACAGATCTCGAAAAGATTGTGGCTGATAGCTGATCGTAAAACTGGTCCTTTGTATCATCAGTATGACACACAGTTGAAGCAAATACACTGACAAATGTGGCAAACTTACCTCGACATAGCCCCAGGCACATGGACAGCATCTGTGGGCTGATACCGTACGGTTCGCCTATCATCAAAGCACTGATGTGATCAGCGACTTCGAAACAGACACCATGCTTCCGAGTACTGTCTTTTGGGTAACCTATCCACTGGAAGGTGTAGTCGGAACCCGCTTGTTGCAACTTACCTTGGTCTGCAAGCACTGTCTCACTCAAGGCTATCATATCGATTTCATAACGAAGCAGTTCCATCGCGATCAGTGCGGTGTGTCGTTCCGGTCGCCCTGTGGCGTTGCATCGATCCAGCAGCGTGTGCACATTCCATGTTCCAACACAGAGTATCTTGCGTCCTCGGGTTTGTCTTCAGGCTACTGAGACTTGTGCGAGTATTATATGCTCGGGGGTTCATGTTGGAAAGGAAGTATAAGGGTGAGTGTTTGGCAGTAGCAAATTTTCGCCTGTCCACCCTGTCATGTGAAGCAGATAGAGCGATCCGGTTTATCCTGCTCGACAGCCGACGCAGTGTGGTATTAACCTACATACAACCATGAATAATCACAACATCGGTAACTCCATACTGTATCGGCCGTCCCACAGTATAAACCGGGTCGCCCTATCGGCTGCATACAGCATGGTGGATAGGTAAAAACGGTACTGCTGACTCCTTCCTTACTGTTCTGTCGAATTTAGCTTGTATGGACTTCGGAGACCACCCCTCCGTACTGGGTTCACGCGATAACAGTTCCTATATTCAAGGAAGGTATCAAGGGTTCTTGCAGAAATATAGGAATTGATTTGACCGCAGTTATGACTGGAGTTCTGGCATTCATTACACTTCGTCGACTCACTGCAGTTCCTAGGGTAAACATTAGCGAAGCACAGGTGGGATTTCGCACTGGGCGGGGATGTATTGATCACATTTTTACTCTTCGCCAAATTCTGAAACAGCGCCATGTGTACCGTCGGTCAACAATGGCCATATTCCTCAACTGTAATGGTGCGTTCGACTCGGTGGATCGATCTAGACTTTTAGAGTCGCTTAAACGCAGGGGCGTACCGACCAAGTATGCGAGCATACTATCGGCGCCTTATTCTTATAGTTCAGCTCAGGTTAGGATTTACGGTGAAATGTCTGACAATTTCAGCACCAGAAGCGGCCTACGTCATTTTTGCCTAATTTTGTCGTAGACGAACTAATGTGGGACTGTTTATGGCATTCACAAGATGTCGGTGTAGACCTCCTACTTGATGAAACGCTGATTAATTTTGATTATGCTGACGACAAAGTGTTGCTGTTTGACAACTTTCAAGCAGCACAAACAACGCTAAACGCTATTTCGCGTTCTGCCAAATACTTCAGAATGCGCTTTGAAATCTTAAAGTGCAAAGTGGCTCTACAAGATTGTTGCGATTACGTAGATTTAATGTTACGTAATGAAGTCATGGAGGTTGTTGACCGGTTTGTATACCTGGGAAGCTGTATCAACGACGGCGACGGTGACGGAGGTGTAGGAAATGAAGTCGAAATGCGTATCTCTAGGGTTAGGGCGGTATTCATCAATCCTGGGCACCTTTAGAGACAGACAGATCTCTCTGATGCTTAAAAGTGACTGTGAGAGCTGTATTATTTTATGGCAGCGAAACATGGACGCTCAGGGTAGAAGGCGTGAACCGTTTTCAGGTATTTGACCACCGATGTTTACGTTCAATCGCTTGTATCAGGTGATACCAGCGAGTAAGTAACCAGAAGGTTAGGAAGCGGGTGTTTGGTTCTGATAGTTAAACGAGTTCTTTTGTTCACTCCTTATATCTGCACAGACTTAGATGGTTAGGTGGTGTACTAAGGGTGCCAGCTAATCCCCTGCCGACACTGTGATCGACTGGCGCAAGGTGCGAGATCGACAGATGATAACCTGGCATATACACATGAAATCGTTCACGAAGGGTTTGGTCACCGTAGATCGGGTTCGTCTCCCGGGCTGGGGCCCTCGCGACTCACAAAGTCGGTAGCTTGAGACTTTAGGTGAGATAGTGGCTAACCGACCTCAGTGGCCTGAATGTTATCGTTGTTTCGTCTAATTGTCTGTGAAGTGAGTGCACTTAATGACGCGGAGCAATAAAAGCTGTAAGGAAGCTGTCTTGCTGATGACGTCTAACTCTCACTTGCAGCTCGGTTGTTTGTTTACGAGATGTAGGCACCTTGATGGTTTATGTTCGAATATAGATGTAGCTATTTTTAGTTGTGTGGTCTCTTCCCTCTCCTTATCATTCTTCTTCTTTCTTCCTATACAAAGCTTGCATCCCCCCCTCATTGTTGTGTGGCATTAGTGTAAACCACTGATGTATTGCTGTCTATGATGATGATGGTGATGATGACCAGACCTTACTCCGCTTAAAGAGGTCAGTGAATTTCCATAACATGTTCATATGTACGAACCAGTGCCAGAGAATCTTTTTAATGACTAACTCTAAAATCCTTGAATATTCGGGACGACTACGATTGTCAGTGTCTTATGAAAACTGCAATGCGGATAGATGCCTTTAATGTCCCATCATCACGCGAAATAACAATCTCTTCCTTGAAAAGGTCACTGATGTAGCCGACTGAAGCGGTTCTTTGGGGATAGCCTCTATTGAAAAGGAGACAGTCTGATCCACGTAGCAACAGCAGACACTAATGGAAAGCACGTCGTGATGTTTGAAAAAGTTACAATAACTGTTGGTACAAAATCTCCTTCCTCAGTTGTTACACAGTTAACGGTGGACCTTATACATACCGTTGCTGACGGCTAATAAACACAGTTTCCTCATCTACCGAACCGTCTTTGTTAGAGCAACAGACTGGTTTACTGGACTCAATTTTCCACACGTACCTCGTACGTTCACCCACTTATATAGCGAAACATTCACTGTCCCTGGTTAGTTTTCTCTTTGGTTTACAGTTCTGCTTCAGTTCCATCTGTTCCCTCAAATATATTCAACACCTCTAGCCTGCTGACCTCACTCCGATGACTAAGCTCCAGTGATCCCATGGTCGGAAAGACATTTTTAAATGAATACATTTGTCGCCTGACGCATCTTATGGTAGCGTATTATCATAAAAAATCTGACAAATACAGCTTACGTAAGAAAAATTCACTCACCCAAATCAGCCAATTTGATTGCCTGAATGAGTGGTGTAGTAGAGTCGGTAAGCAGGCTGGGCACAAAACACATTGGATTGTTCAAGCCAGCCAACGGGTGGACAAGAATAGCATGCATGGCCTCCAGAGACCCGGAACAGACGGCGGACAACAACGCCGTTCGACCCTCCTCGTCCACACTCGTCGGATCTGCGCCAAAGTCCAACAGAGCAATCACTGAAACCGGTTGATTTAATCTGTGTGTGGAATGTGAAAAAAATAACAAGATTTTCACTAAGGTTCGTATTGGGCGGGATTTTATTGAACATGGACATCAGAAACGTCTTTCTGACTGTAAACCCGCCTTAGCCACACTCTGTGCGTCTCGTGCATCAAAGTCCGACGACTGTTACTGGTAAACAAGCCGCTTGATACACACACGCCTATCAGAGTTAGAAATCTGTCCTCATATGGATTAAGTCGACGCACTCGTCTGGCGTCGCGCACTGACGACACATCCGACCGTGTGTAACTTACGGGCACAGAACTGCGTATCTAGCTCGGTGGTATTGTTTACAGGCATCTGATAAGGACACCCGGTTTGAAAACTGGCCCGCCCAGCCTCGGCAAACCTACCCACCACAAACACGCACATGTAAACGTGTGTACATGCGTACATACTGCCGACCGGTAAATTAAGTTCGAACTGCGTTTACGGCCATGTGGTAAGCATGTACTGTGGGTCCCCATATCGTGCACGTGAAATAAAGACCTCCCTGTAGGTACTCGGCCGACTTAACAAACAGGATTATCACGTGATCGTCCACCGGGGCCAGATACACGACTAACAATAGTTCACATCATGTTTTCAGAGTGTAGTATGGACTTTGATGTCCAGCGGTATGTACAACACACGAAATGTATTCATTTGATTCAGTGCAGACGGCATTTTTTATACCAGCCCTAAGCATTCCGAATTTCGACTCCGGGGCTCGCTTAATGGCGTCAATAGTCAAGTTTATAAAATATGATAGTGACCATCATCGACACTGAGATCAATAAGTGGTTAGTCAAAACGGCCACACAAAGAAAAAGCAAGTCACCTACAAGCTAAATTAACGGTCAAGAAATACTCAGAAGTAAGCCTGGTGTCTAGGGAGGAGACGACCTAATAGGCGAAATTCCCTTGAGTATTTGCAAAATTAACACTGGCGCTCGCACTTTTAAGACCAAGGCAGTTTCTCCAGCTTGGAACAACTTTGGGATGAAAGAAACGTCTCACTCACATGCAAGATAAAATTTTACAAAATTGCAGTCAAACGGAACGATGTTATACTACGAGTACGGAAAGTGACCGCTAAATTTTGTAAATGGAAACGGAACTGAGATACATCAAAGTTCAGCCAGTATGCTTTTCGAAGAAGCCGCTAACTACTAACGGCACGCATGAGATGATGAATGAGCAGGAATCCAATTACTTTCCAGCTCCAATGCTGGAGCCGGCAATCGATGATAGTGATTCAGACAAGAAATCTGGAAGCATAGATCTGTCAGTGTTCATGGTGTTAGTCGAATTTTGTTAATGAGCACATCCTTATTGTCGGGAATATTGAAAGTTGATCACCCTTGTCAATAGATATGAGTCTCGGCTGTGAAAACCGTGTAGAAGTGCTGGGGATTTAGAAATCGATCTTTATTAGCAGTCATTTATTTAGGGTAACAATTTCTCGGATTTCGGCAATTATTTATTTTGAGCTCACTATCCAGGCTTCCAGGCTAGGAATGTAAGATAAGACGAGAGAGGTTTGTTCGTATCATATAGTTGTAGACAGATTGATGACTGTACCAATTTCGTTGTTGGTGAATTTCTAAAGTGCACTATGCATCTGAATGAGCGAACAAAGGCAACTCTTCATAGGGTAACAACAGCACTGATCAAGTCCATTAATCTGAACATCTCATTCACCACGTTTACACAGTATTTCAACTATTGCTGGTTAAGTCTATCGTACGTTAATGTGAAAAAGTAACTGTTACCTCTCGTAGACAAAAAACAACAGACTATAGTGGTAAGATCTAAACCATAAAGGAAGAGGTTGATGAATAAAACCAAGAAACATTTCAATATGGAAGTGTATTCGATATAGAATTAGAATGGGGAAAAAATAAATATTCCAGTTTGTACTGAGGAACCGAACGAAACAAACACAGAATACGTACTCACCGAGCGGCTAAGTGTAACAAACTTTCACCGGTTTCCGAAATGCGCATATCTAGCAATCTATTCAGTCGAGAATTTCTAAGGTCACTTGTCGATTGATTTGTTGGGAATGTGTAGTATTGTGCCATATGAATCCTGTACGCTTCTCGATCCAGCATATTTATGTGATCCAAGAGCTGTCGAATTGAGAGGTTCGAGGAAGAAGGTAGCATGTGAATTTTCCCTGTATGTGAATAGGTGACTGATATCTCATTCTCAACACCCGCTGAACTGTGGCCTACCGATTCATCTGTTCTACTACCTTCAATCAGTTGTTTAGCGATCCTAAATAGGTGATTCAATTCAAGATCGGGCCACTGATGATCCACGGGATCCGCCGTGTGCATGGTTGGCAATTCGGGATCACTTCCCGTGCCACCCATACGAGTGCTGTTCGTACTGCCGCTACCGTCGTAACTCTCGGACAAGGTTGCCAATGGTTGATGTACTGATTGATTGAACCGACTGCCTAGAATATCCGATGTATCAGGTGGTCCTTCAGAATGTTGGCCGAACATGCTCACAAATGATTGACTGTTTGTGGTAACGTCGCAGTAGGTTTGGATAGATTGCCAGCAGTGCTAGAGCAAAAAACGACATGTCGTTAGCACGTTCCTTTTGTTCAGAAGGAAGAAAAGTCTAGTGATGATACGGACTGGTTTAATCAAACAATCGATAGACAAAAGAGATAAACATGACTATGCGCTGCACAAATACATGGAACAATGAAACAGTAAAGATGGAGTCGATACAGTAATTTTCTGCTTGGTCAGAATGACAACTTTCTGCCGTTTTATAAACAATATGATAATGAGGATATGTCTATAACATTCTCTTAATCCACACTGAGCAAAAATGACTACTTGACGAAATGATGTGTTTATCTCCCACCAATAGGCCTCGCGACAAAATTACGTGGTCACCCAATACCTTAGCAACACATTACTCATCATCAAGTCGATACTAATGATTCTTCTTAGCGAGAGAGTCTACGCCATGGGGAGGTCGTAGACTGAATTTTGTTTGAGTACCAGTAACAGCAATAACATGCAGCCAACCTAGGTTTCTATGATGCCTTTAAACGGCTCAACATTTTCCGGCCACTTTGACTAGAGTTGATTTGATAAACGAGTAGGAATCATCGGTCAGCTGATATTGCAATTGTCGGGCCGTTTTGCTGGTGATGTGAACGTGAAGTGAGTATTGGGTGACTGAGTCGTATGTAGCTAGGGATTCAATTTGTAACCGCAACGTCTACGTCAGATCACGAAGATTTTTGAACTAACCGATCCAGAAAAAGAGACAACCGTAACCTCTCAACACATACAGTTAGTCCCGCAGAAACTCGCCAAGATTTCAGAGGACCATGGATACTGTTACGTGGTCTTCGAAAAAAACTGAATGACATCGCGCTATCGAAGCGAATTAGAAAATGGACAGTCTTGTCAAAACGAATATCACAAACAGCATCCAATGCAACAAGAAGTACACCCAATCTGCTAATCATATTTGGTTTTGTTTTCTACCTTACAACAACGGACGCTAACTAAAACCCGGAGGTTGAAGTATAAGAAATTTATCGAAATCGTTTAGCCAAGTGAGAAGAAGATACAACCGACTTTATAAGTGGTTCAACCTCATGTTTAGTGGTCCTATTAATCAGAAGAAAATGGTCTGGGTCAACGGGATGCATGACAATAATGTACATGTGATCTGTAGAAGGAGAAAGTGTGCTTCAGTCTCAACCCAGACGACAAATGACGGCTGATTGTACATAGGTCTTGGGATGTGAGTGAACTGGATATTTCAGATAGTAATCAAGACGCCGACATTTGTGTACAGACGCCGGAATACTTCACGGTGCAACAAGTTCCTTCAATTCGGCTAGGGATTGTAATATTTCAGCAGAACACTACCTCAATTTGTACGTCACATATCACTAGGACATAGCTACTTTTTTGTGAGACTTTAAGCTGCCCTTATCGTAACTCTAAAATCTCCCCCTTTCAAGTAGATCCGTTCACGTCCTCGTAACCTGACGTTCATAGCACAGTACGAAGCCCAAGTCACATGGGGCATAGTTACACAGTTAATTCATTCTCAGCTGATTGGTATATGTAATGTTGGCTACGTGAGAACGCACACCTAGTTCTCAAATAACCTGACACGGAAATTACAAAATAAAACGTTTGGCCAATGCACCAGTCTGAGGGCATCATTGCAACCTGGGTTGGCCACTATCTCCCATACCTCTGCACGTTTAAACAAACTTCAGTTGAAAGCTCTCCAATGATATACGTTCGGTTGTCTAGAAAATTGGCTATTGTCGGCTTGCCAATTAGGCAGACATTGCTAAAACGTGTGGTGACCATATAATTTATGGCAGGGAGTATACATAACATGTCAGTAAGTGATACCGAAGATCAGTTGTGATTTGTGGACATCTAAATGACCATAAGATGAGGTGTAATTAATCAAAAGAACATACGGCGCGGTTAAAACATACACTAACAAAGCCTTATTTGATGCGCATAAAACCTAACCGGACAAGACGTACAAACACTGTAAGAGGTGAATCGTGTAGATTAGAAGAGACTCTTGTTTCTAACGTGAGGCCAAAAGAATTTCTTAGACAGTTCAACGAAACCAACGATGCGCAAGACAACAAGCAGTCTAAGATTACAACGACCAGTTTAACAGCGTTTAATATATGCTTTTATTTAAATTTTCTATGATGTAAAATCACCGGTTGACCGTATCCACATACCTTGATTGACTGACTGGGGTCTGTGGTTAAAAAATCAAAAGAAATTTATGCAATTCAGCGACAGCTCCGAAACAGAGTTGCCGGGTGTCTATTAATGTGGGCTCAAAATACAGTTCTGCAATGAACAGGCAGCACAACGAGGAAGGAGTAAAACGACACAATGACATCAATCACAAAGCATTAGCTGATGTTATAAAGAGTGACAAGGCTAAAGAAGACTTCACTTAAACAGTCGGGTTTAGTCATCATCGGCGAAATAGTGGACAGTTTTTCTAACCCTGAACCACATCAAAGACACGTACACGAAGGAATGGACTCCACAATTCACTAGATCAATAGGACGTGGTCACCGTTACAAGAAGGTATTTGAAAACATCTTTTTCAAGACCTTTCTCAACCTCTCCTAGGATCGTGATGGATTCTTGTTTGTTCTTTGAATCACCAAAAACGACAGATCGACTTCAGCTTGGGAAAAGCAAGCGCAACAGACAGGGAAAGTGACACTTTCTATTCTCATTAATAAGCACATCTCTACCGCAGTACACGCGAAGGTCATTGCTAGCATACGCTGCCACCTCCATTTGTTCGTACAGAGATAATTCTGAATGTGTAAACGGTCTATAGTAAACAGTATAGTCAGCTGAACATAGCACTCACAAATTGAGACGTTTGTTTTCTTTATTTATTACCACTGATATTATGGTTGTCATTGTTATAACTCTAATATCTGTGTGCAACAGTGGCACAAATCGGGATCACGAAACAAACAAAATGAGCAGAAGTGAAGGGAAACAAGAAAAAGCATAAAGTTAGATGTATAGAGTTGACAGACACGGGAAAACTGTTAGATTTACACTATACGAGATTTAACGAGATCTAAAAAAATCTGTGCACCCGAGCATGAACTGTTTCAGAAGTCTTGTATAGGCAGCCGATCTCTTGGTTCATTTGGTGGATTTCCTACAAAAAGTGGGACTAGTTGATATTTGAGCTGGAATGTGAAATTTCTCAATTTTCGACCTGGCTTCGTAACCTAGCTGGTAAAAAGCTTGCTGTGTTTGGACAGATGGTCATCAAAACACGATTCAACAATCAGTGTTGTTACTACGCCCTACGTTGTGTTGTTTGAAACGTAAAGCCAAGTAGTTGACTTTTGAAGTACGGTTTCGAGAACTTTCCAACCTTAATGCGTCGTCAATGTTGAATGTTCTTACTTCTTGTTATCAGTAACAGCATACTGATCTAATCTCGAAACGTCTCTTAAGAGAGGAACATACCTTAGAAGCAGGGAATCTTGAGAAAAATGAAAATGCCAATCTCTTCAAGCCAGATAAAAATGGTAATCAACAAAACGGATCACATAAACAAAATGAGGACTTCTCTACATTATGAGATCAATTTCGAGAAAATATGAACTGAAAAAGGCAATACCCTTCAAAATCGATCTCAAAATAACAATGTTCTACGAAGAAAAACGATAAAGCTTACCCCCACCCCCCACGTTTGACCATATTCGACTAACCGGAATCGTAATTTTTGGATGTTATGGTTTACTTAGGGTTCAAAATGTGGGGACATTCCTTGACCGATTCTAAACATGTGCAATTCACCACGCCACTTGCTGGCTAAACGGTTATTGCACCGTCTTGAACCCATCAGACAGGTGTCAAAACATACCTTACGCGGTTCCTACGAATTCGCAAACGCAATCAAATGAACTAAATTAACTGGACAACAGATGCACTCTCATGACTCATCATCCTTGTTTGCAAATGTTCTATTGAAAAAGACTGTAGACTAGACATGTGACTACACAGTGACCAATAACCTAGATGTTCGCATGCCCTCAACGGGATTCAAACGGCTATTGAACCTTTGTACCCATTACATACACGTTTAAATTCAATGAGGAACTATATCAGTGAATGAATAAATTGGTAGTGGGACCCTCTCCGTGCTGTTGCTTGTGGAAATCTTAATGACGAAACTCCGAAATGAACTGCCGAAAGAAGCTGCTGGTGTATACAGTGAGTATGAACGGAATGTGGATGAGAACCTAAGTGTGGATGACAAACATACAAGGGATATATCAGTCATTTTAAAGTCAGCCCATATCTGTGTAATATTCAAATTAAATTCGGAACTCAACAAACAACTAGCCTTTCTGCAAGAGCCCATTCGACGTCACGCTGTTTGACATGAGATGTGTTGGAAAGAGACATGGATTTGGCAGCACATCCATTTCAGTAGCTTTATTCCGCCGATGCAAAAAGTGATCTCAAAAAATGCTTCATTTATATCGCTGTGAAAGCGTGTATACAGGGTACGGTTGCACATGAATTGTCTTTCCTACGCGCATTATTCCCACAAAATGTAGACAAGACCATATGACGTGGGGAGAGGAGAAAAACAAGACGTCTCTAGCGCATTTCGCTGCCATTCAAAGATACAACCACTAGAAGACTCAATGCTGTTGCCAAACTACACGTCTGTTTTAACTCTCCCCCAACTTTGTATCTGTAGTTACAGGATAAAGTGCCCGTTTCCGTGGCTTCCTACGGTGTATACGCATTTACCTGTTCCTGTGGAACTAGTTACGTGGGTCGTACGACTAGGCACTTATCTAACGCCTGGATCAACAGTGTAGTCACAGTGACAATTGCCGGCCCAAATGTGGTACATCTGGTCGATTTGTACCACACCGTCATGTGAAACTCACCGAATATACGTCGGCAAACGGCCGTATTGATCACACAGTCAGGTCATTCGATATAGGCTAACTGGGAAAAAAGAGATGATCGAATATCGAGAGCTTAAACACGTGCACACCTGCACAAGTTGGTCAGGTTACTGATTCACAGAGCAAACTAAGCGGATACACAGATGGTGAACCCTCACTTTAATCGACAGTCGGAGTTCTACGACGCCAAAAATAACGAGGCCTGGTGAATGCGCTACGTGTATTCATCTCCTAAGATAAACAAAACTTTCAACTAAACAGACTGTCAACATCAAGCCACAGACTTCTGTCAGTCTTGAAGGGGTACAAACGACTTGTATACCGTAAGCTGTGCAAACCGTCATGTGACACATCACATGTCAACCGGATAGAGGATGAATTGTCTCACGCTGATTTAGGCCGGCATTAACTAGGTAACCACCACCCCGTTCAGTTTGGGCCAGCTATACTACCCCACTGATAAAAAATTTCCGGTTTCTCGGTTAGTTGCGATTTGGTCTTCCGCGACGTCCGCTTACACTAGTCAGTTAAATTACTAAGTTATTGATGAATAGTTCTCTATTCGATGACTAGCCCACGTTTCACTTTACATGAACCAGATTTTTGTTCCAGTCGTCATCACATTTGCCGCCGTGAGTTGGAACTTGGTAAAAGTGTACTGAGGGAAAGAATACTAATTCAGACACAATACTCCTGGTCAACTCTTCATGTTCAAGGTTGAGCAACACAAGCTTTCTTCGAGAGCCACACGTGTATTGGTCACCTAAGCTTACAGACAACGCGTCTTACCACAGACAAGCAACCATACGCACAGAGCTTGCTAGACCGAACGCAGTATTTACACAGAAACATGCAGTTCGACATGCTCACTAGTGGATCAAATAGTGTGCCGTTTTCTTGATGTGGGCCTCAGTAGCAGAATGTGTTCATCCTCATAGTACTTGGATGAGTTGACATCTACACAATGAGAGCTTTGTGCTACAGTCGTAAAAACAACTACTACAGCGTACGCTTTCTAGTCGATACAGGTGCATTTGTATTGAGAAAACCATTCACGAGGAGATGTGGTTTCGCTGGAGAGTACACCCCCAAGAAGATAGTTACCATAATCCTTGTTTTGCTAAATTTAAACGGTTCCGTGACACTGCGAGATGAACAGAAACCGCTCCCAAAATGTTCGTACTCCCTCGACCTCCTGACAAAGGTTGCGTCGTCTAGTTAGTCCAGTTGCTGGAACTTACAATACCGTTTTTCCAGTGATCTCGAATCAAAGTCACAGAGCACATTTCGAAGTACATCACATAGGAGATTGCACAAACGCATGATGTCAGTGTGGCATGTGGAAACTAAAAGCACTGCCCACAGAACATCAAATTTGAATGCAGCAATTCAACAACCGCCGGCGTTTCCGCCGTCACAAAGTCGAACACTATGTTCCGCCGAAACGGTCTTTACCCAAAGATTCAAACTAGTGTTATGATCAGAATTAACTGTGTGAGGTGTGCTACAGTTATCATGGTAGTGACAGTGGTTTAAAGCTCCGATATTTTGACCTTCTTTTTGGTTTCACTGGTTTATCTGTTGTCAAAGTGATACAACTTAAACACTTGCTTGGATAAAAAGTGTGTTAACACTCTAATGTTTTCTTTATTCAAATTCATAACTGCTTATCGGACATCTAACCGAGGTCAAACGGTTCGGTATGGTAATCGGTTGGTTCTGTAAGATAGCCGAAGTAATCGGACAAGAACAGAGAGCTTGTGAATTCGCCTACTAATGATCAACTGTTATAACACTAGTTGATCGACGTGAACATAACATATCTCGTCTTTGGTCCCGTCAGTGATCAATCGGTATTGTAGGGAATTTCCGTCTCCCGACAATATCACACATACTCTAGTATTTTCTATCAATGAAATAACGCGGGAAATCAAATAACATGGTTTAATGCAATCGACCTCGTATGCTGTTTACACAAACAACAGACAGGCTCCAAATGATTATCCAAGGACCATACAAAAATACAGATACTATAGCTACGGTATTGTGAAATAGAACTCAGAACCACTAGTCAAGACAGGAGACAGTTAAAACCTACCTTGTCCTCTTTCAATGTTTTGGATGGTAACGATGTTGAGATGAAAGTGGTTGTAGAACGTAAATATGGGTCCTTCGACAGAGATGCATACTCAGACTGATCGGATGACACCGTGTGATCATGAAAAGTAGCCTGTCCAGTTAAATAGTACAACAGACCATTTCTTGCAGACTCTGCTACTGCAGCGTGTTTCGCTGAGAGAGAACGTATTGTTCGATTGGAAGTTTTATCAGTCATGTCTGAAGTAAGCGGACGTGTTGAAGAAATTGTAGCAGAAGACTTGGACAGCCCCGTAATAAGATCACTTATGCCGTGTTCAGGATACCATACTTTTGCTCGTTGAACCTGTAATGTGCACGAACAGATTCATAGAGCATAGGACAACAGTTAAACGACAGGGGTTGAAGAATACTCAGTAAGCAGACACGAAAAATGGGCATACGATAGCAGTCCTCTAATGATCATGTACTGTGCAAACTTGGCCACCTTGAAACAGATTGGGTTAATCCACAAAATAAGTAGACTCTTATAAAAAGCCGACCAACTTAAAACGAATTTTCGTCCCACTGAAACCTTTCTGTACAGCCTAAAAGGGATACTCGGTTAGGAAACCGAGTGGTTCTTCTGTAGTAATATGAACTATACAGCATGAGCTCCACAAAACGGTTTGGTTAAATTTTGATCGACCTTAGAGGGACCCTCTCCTCGATATACGTAACAAGGACCACGCTGACAAACTTGTAACTGCAACCCATTAACATAGCAAATTCTGAGGTTCAACGGCCAATCGACGCAGAGACATATATTGTTAACAGAAGCAAGACGCAAGTATAGCGCTTCTAATCAGAAAGAGCCGGTTAAAAGTCTAGATGCACGAGAAAGCTGCGAAAAATGTGAGCGGCGTTCAGTTTATGTCAGCATAATCCGTGGCAACTTGTCAGTACTGAGCACATTACTCAGTACGTTGAAAGAATCCTGTGATTCCAAATTGTCTGAGGAGCCATGGTCTTAGGATGATCAATCGGAGTTAACGGGATAATTACTACGTTAACATTTTGGAGGTGAACGAGCAGTCAGAACACTACCAACAAGGGAAGATGACCAAGTATTCAAGGCGATGAGACATCAAGTAAGGCAGATAATGTAGTGGTCAACACAGTTGCTTTATCGAACCTGTGACACAGCTCAAGTAATGGTATGAGCAAGGACAAACGCCATCGAGGAGCTCTTACACAAATGAAATGATTGACTCAAGACCCTATTCGAAAACAGTCGATTGGGAAAACCTATGTGAATTGGAAAGCTGCAGTCAAATGTGAGTGAACTTCAAGCCGTATAGTAGTCGAAATCATAAAATGTGGGAATATTCCTATTCGTGATTGCGATACACACAGTTATTCAATTTGGGATGCCTTTTCAACGCGTGAATATGAAATTATTTTAAAAAATCAGGTGTCGATCTTCTTCTGGCAGACAAAACGTTCATAGAGTTGGGAAAATTGCGTATCTGGATGTTCGTCTTACTTGAGTTACTAAAAATAGTAATCCAAAAGACGTAAAAGAAATTTTACAAACTCCTACAGTGAAAGAAGCCTTTATGGTGAACACGAGTGACTAATATATCAGTCTCAGGTTATGAGAAGACGATAGAATTGAATCGGTAAAGGGTTTTGAAACAATTATCACCGCACACAGAATGTGCCAAAAAACGAGCGCATTCAACCAAAGATGAGGGAAGAGTAAAGAATTCTTTGACGTCAATCCACCACGAGAAGGGCAAAAGACCTAAGATAGTTATGTTAAACGTCGTACACGGGTGGTGACAACCCACAGTGAATAATAGCTGTTGATAACAAGAAATTGGTCATACATACGAAGATAGCACAAGCAGTGAGGCAGAAATAAATGTCAGACCACATAATGTGATGGCAACTACGTACGAAATGGATGTCAGTCTAAAGAACAAAATTTAAGATGCACCAGAATCATAACTGTTGACAATCAACCGATATTTGCATACTAAGCTGTATGAGAATCTATGCAATTCCCTTGTTGCGAGTATAATTTGACAGACCAACATGTTTCACTTAGTAGTACCGTAAGAAAAGTAGCGTGCACCTTCATTTTAGAAACCCACTGAGTCTTAACCGGAAACCAACAGTAAGACCGTCAGTGACCGTTTATTAGTCAAGCATATCCGCTTAGGTCACAGGTGAATATCACACAATGGTCGTCCACCGTTGCACGGCTACGACCTCTGTGACATTCAGAAGATACTACTTTTTTGTTTGTCGCTGAATGCAATCAGACTCTCGTGAGTTTTGCTTTCCGAAATTGAAAACGGTCGTGCAAAAGTAAAATTTACGACACGTCAGCGTTCCAATTTTCGCACACTCTGAGGTCATCGGTTCACTGTTTCATATGTATGGAAAGTCACTCATTCGTCTATCCTCTTTATTCTGAGTTGTACGCAAGAGCAACCGATCTGTGACTGAAGGAATGCTTGAGATATTGTTTATCCGACACTTGCCCTTACATCTAACTTCTGTTTTGGGCAAGGCAGCTGAATTTATCGCACAACAGGGATGATTCTGAAGTGTACTGTACACAAATTAGGCTGTGAAGAAAATAGAGTCATCAGCGCGTTTATGCGTGCGTGTGGTGTCGGTTTAATGGTGTAGCCTCCTGCCATACAAGGCAGGAATGATGTGTGTTGGTACGCAAACGCACATATACTGTGTACGATAACATTAATACAAACTAGATATCAATCCAAACCATACCTTTTTCGCATTTCTACGCCTTCCAATTGTCTGTAAATAGGATGTGAGCGAACGTTTTTGACTGACGGCTGCACAACTGTGCGAGTGCTGTTGCTGTGACTGGGAGCAATGGCGCTGCGGTTGAAAGTGGCTGGCGCTGAATAAACCGCCGATCACTAAGCTGACAAACAACAGAGTCAAGAGCATCCACATAGTGTAAGTGGACAGCACAGAGGACCAGAACCAACTCAGTCCACCAAACCACTGGGAAATAAACGTATCTTGTTCGTCTGATCGGTTGTGAGTGTCCGGTGAGATCGACTGGACAGAGAGCACGGACTTGAGGAACGCATGTTGACGACGATGTCTGGAGGCGGTAACAAATTCGGCGGCCTTGTCCACGTGCGTGAAACAGGATCCACCTATAAAAGATGAGTGTGTAGACTCGGAAAGAAAGTGATCTGCAGTACAGCATGGCTTAGTAACTCTCCAAACGCAATAAACGAGTGCATTCACATTCCAGTATGCAACACGTGTATTGAAGTCACGACTGCATGAAAGGACCATTGAGAAATTTGAGGAGGTAAATGGCTTGTACAATAAACAGCACATTCGTTTCTCACCTTCCTCTCTCTAAGCACAATCTAATCACGTTAAGTTTATGTAACAGAAACCAGGATAGGCGTTGCTCCTGAGGAACACTGTGGCCGATTGACAAGAAACCCGTTGGTAAGTCACGCGCAGTTAACTGTTTTAGAAATCAGATCTGTGATCTAACCTTAAATAATTTTGGGATGGGGTTATACAATGACATTATAACCACCCGGCAGGCAAAAGGCGCTTTGCAAAGATCGTCTTGGTTGTGAACGAACGCTACTATGCAAGTGGAAGCACAGAAACGGCAACTAATGCAAGCTTTCACTGTTGTGATCATCTCCAAATGTTCTCCGAAAATCCGATGGCTTGCGTAACAGTTTCAACACAATTTCTACACAGAAATTCGTCCGATCTGTTCTACAGCGAGTCTCTAAAAGTAGCAGTCTGCTACAGTCAGGCCCCTATCACGAGGATTGACGCTGAGTGTTCATTCATGCAAACCGATAAAAAATGAGGTACTCACCTTTCAAATGACATGCAGCTGGATCCAGCTGTAAATACAGCTGACTGCCGATCAAGGTTTGACCATACTCTGATTGAATTGCATTACCAGCCGCTTGTCGGCGATTTCGCCAAACCGGAACGAAAGAAGATTGCCAGCTGTCCGACCTGTTCAGGTTGGACAATTTGAATGCGCCAAGCATACTGCCTACATCAGAATGGATGGAATCCGTTCGGATTGTGGTCAAATGAACGGGATACGCAACCGTGTGTTCTATATTAATGATATGAACCTCCAGATGCAGAAGATCACACAATCCTTTCACCAATTGGACGAGAACAGGTGATTTTATCGTGTGTGAATGTGGATGGAACAATGCATGTGGAGGAAGTCCCAACAAAAGCACAAGCTCACCAGCCAAAGGCGCGGAAACGGATGGAATAGGCTTTTCGATGTCCACACATGACTGATTTGAAGTACAATTTGACTCCAGTTGATGAATCGATGAAGTGTTGCAACGTGTCTGGCAGATGCGGTCGTCAAAACTTTCAGAGCATGCCGTAAGGCAGTCAATTGCTGGGACCGACTAACGGGGAGGAGAGGGACAGTAAAAGTGTGAAGTAGATACTGCGGTTACATCACTTATGAAAACGTCAGCAACAGCAGTTGACAATTTCGTTCGATGAAAAGGGAAATAAGCTGTTGTTTAGACGATGTGGACAAACCCAAAGGACTTAAAATCACACAGATTTAGCGATTAACCTCAAGCACATCGGTACGAGAGAAGCGGATGAACCCACAGAAAAATTGGTGCCGAGGCATACGTGTCGTAGATAGAAGGAGCACGCAACAAGTAGTTTCATTGTTCTACCCATGTCTTACGTAACCAAGCGTTCGCCAGTATACCTATCTACAAACATAAACTGTATAGGTATAAACAATCCATGTTCATCAAGAAGTTTGTTAAGAGAAGCGTAGCGCGCCCACACTGTTGCTATGATATGGTGAAAGACTGACTGATCTTGATTATGCTGACGA
>QNGE01001016.1:69084-123214 GCA_008508345.1 Paragonimus westermani
TCTGGCTTCTAACAACTCCAGGGATTTCTCCGAGATCCAATGTTTGTTCATTTCATGTACCCCCGTGCCGCATGCCACAGCACCTGCTTTACGAATGGCCTGTGTGATCTGGGTCCAGGAGCGATCAGGATAATCGGAGTGAGAACTTTTTAAGCATGTTGTACAAACTAAATTGCATGAGACCCTTGACCCGTGATCATATGTTTTCATATGTTTTCATATGTTTTCATATATGTTTTCATATGTTTTCTCATATGTTTTCATATGTTTTCTTCATATGTTCTCTCTCGTCACTTGTATTTCAAGAAAACGCCGTTTCAATCATCACTATTAAGATGTAGTAACGCGCATTCGGCACTGTTCCCCAGAAAACCAGCGAAAATGTACGGAAAAACATCACGTTAAATTCACGTTCTGTAAACTTTTGTAAATCACAAAATTAGAAAACGCCTTTTCAACGTGCAGACACAACATACTTATTTTAAACCTATGGATTTAAATGGCAAGACATGATACTCAATAATCTCTTGTGAGTTTTCATAGGTTGCAGTTTATTGTAGAGTAAATATTCGCACCTAAAAAACACTGAATACGAAAAACAACTCACGGTGTTTTTGTTCAAAAAAGCTGTTTGAATGACGTTTTAGGGAGACACCAAGTGAATACCACTCGCAAATGACTACAGCTTCCACATTCCCATTGACCTTCTAGCCAACACTTTCCGGAAAAAGTGCTGTACCTCTTTTTCGAAAAGAGCTGCCTGAGAAATCAGTGGGGATGTGAAATTTGCAATCAAATGTGGATGGTGTTCAAATTATATCAGCTAGAATTCCTTACTGCTTATCGGTGTTCTTATGAAGACGTCCCTGAAGGACACTCGGATCTCACTGAATATTTTAACCGTATCATCTCAAACGATGGTTGTAAGGTTGGTGATCCATGGAATGGGGGCTTTGACACCCTAATAATACCGAGATTGCACATTAGAAACTCCGTCTGATTTCCTCTGCCTGAAGAGTCCAATCGGGAAGAACACCAACCGTGGAATGTCGGCACACAAAAGAGTAGTGAAAAATAGTTAGAACAATCAAAATTTGAACCATCGCAGTCGTCACCAGTGCGAAATGATCATGAAAAGGTTCGTGTCTATCCAACAAGTGGTAGTTTCTAATGTGCAATCTCAGTATTATTAGGGTGTCAAAGCCCCCATTCCATGGATCACCGACCTTACAAGCCTGTTACAGTGTCACTGTATGAAATACGTTAAACCATACACTATAAAGTAGATATGGATTTTGGTAAATAAATATTTGAATGTATGTCATCCAATCTGTGGCAAAGAAGTTCATGCATCGCCCACACAGGCTGCAAGATATTCAGAAAGCTATACACATAGTTATCAGTAATGCTCATCCTTTGCTTACATATATATATATATATATATTACAACTAGTAAAACTATGAACTGGTTTACGACTTCTCTGATCATCTAAGATAAACCAACGAGGTGACTGCTCTGCACAACACTGTTTGTTCGAAAGTATACAAAAATCAGTTACTTCTCATTGGTGTCGTTAACTGTGTGACAAGCCAGTATAGCGAGCGGAAATGAACCATAGAATTCCATCATTTTCCAAATGTTTAATGTTTCTGGGGTTAACGACAGCCTATGAACAGCTAAACATAACATTGTATGAAAATAACCCTATTTCTTGTCCTAATTGGAATTGGGGTTCTATGCATGGTCATTTCTGGTAAACTACATGATCCATGAAATTAGTCTGAATTTGAAAGATGCGATCAACCACGGTTGAAGCGTGCTCAACAAATCGGTTCGAAAAAAAGACTCACTGGTTGCGTATTGTTTACCAAAAGTTCACAATCCCATCCATCGAATAAACAATGTTCATAATTGCATTGCGGATCACAATGATTATTGCCAAACTTGAGGTGACACGCAATCGCGGCTTGTGTAATGGTTTCGCACTGAGACCAAGGCCTAGCCGGCTGAGCTGCCTGTTGTGTGACAGTTGTACGACGATCAGTTTGCGTCGACCATCCAAAGTCTTGTTGAAGAGCATCGTGTTTCTTATCTATGTGATCCATTGTGGCTGCTGACGGATTCATGGGAACTGCAGGTAAGGGTTCTGTGAATGCAAACATGCATTCAAGTCCGTCAAAATCGCAAGCCAAGTAGTTACAGTCCGGATCGCATTGACCATTTTTCCGTTTTGACTGACAGTCGGATAAAATGCACTCGTTCAATTCAGCGTGTGTTCCAGACCAGCTGATTGTATTTTCGAGGCGATCTGTAGTCAAGCAAACTTCGTTTTGGTATTGACAATTTGATCCACAATACCCTTCAAGCAAAGCAATGGAAACTTTCCATGTGGCAATGTTCATAACGCAATCGGAGTAATCAACTGAACAGAACAACACCGGTTCTACAATGAATCTAGTTCGTTATGATAGCACAAATACATATATACCATAAATATTGGTGCTTCCATAAAACATACAACCATCACGAGTATCAGATTGCGATCCAAGGTTATAACAAGGTTGTAACCATACGAGAAAATTATTGTCCACTAGAACTACCGCTAAGCAAGCAGAAACAGTGGTCACCGCAATAAACATCTGACTTCAAATCATATTCCATTCACAAGAGAAATCGAGGACAATGCCACAGGGTCCGACAGTATAGCTGCACGCCAGAAACACGGACTACAACCTTCTTAAGATATTTGCCGAGTGTGTATATTCAACCACACACTAGGCTTTGCGATGCAAGCATTGCGTAATCCAGCTGACAAGTCACTTTCTAAGTGAATGGAGTATACCATCAATGGTGGTCGACAAAATGAAATCATACAACGCTGCCGGAAGTCAATAGGTTCAGTTGAGTTCAAACGAAAGCCACTGGTCTTAACTACATAAAAATTGTTATTGGGTTAGACCGATACTCTGGGACAGAAGTACCAACCGCTAGGGATAATGAGTGCAATGACCACACCATAATGCTGACGAAGACGACGACGAGGAAGATGCTACTAATGATTATTATGGAAAACGTGGTGGTCTGCATATTGCCGATGAGGATTTAACGGTGATAAACTGAGTTATGGAGGTGATCACGAGAATGACGCGTAGGATAAGACAAGTGTCACCATTCGTTTTTCGCATGCCAACCACTATAATTTGTATTATTGCGCTGCCTAGGCGTCATAATCCCATAATAAGTAAGCGATACGAGGTTGGCAAATGCGAAAACAAACGGTGCAACATCTGACGTTTCTCCTTTCAAGATCAATGGAGGAAATCTGTAACATTTGCCTGAACTTAGAGCAACGTACGACTTCACAATAAGAGAAGTTAAACAGAAAGAAAGATTATGTTTGTCACAACAGTGAATGTGTCACAAAAACGATGACGCACTATTGATGTCTCAGACGGGTAAGCCTTCGGCGATTAGAACACAGCGTACATGTCGCCATGTGAGACGATGGGTTAGATACTTTTGGGTTGCTCAAACAGAAACGTGGACATTCACGCCAAGAACCGGGGGTTATTGCTTGGCAGCTAAGAGTTTGGTTGCTAACCCTATTTCTCTTTGAGCACATAACCAATTGGCAATAAATGCGATGCGTCACTTGCGAGCCCACTTAAACTATGGGCAAAGATTATGCCCCCAGACGTCAAGTATACAGATGGCAGAATCAGATCCTCATAAAGAACAGATTTCCATTAAACATGCTCTATCCGAATTGGACTTCAAGCTTGGTTCATAACAACGCAGGAAATGTGAATCACTTGGCTGAACGCATTAGTTCGACCGAAAAAGAAGGACGGACGACATGTGAGAAGGAAGACCTTGAAGCCAAAATATACCAGACGCCTCGCCTCCAAGTCTGAGCGGTGTAACGCACTCCGGATTCGCACAGAGGGCATAGACAATGGTACATCTTTTGCAAGTTAGCTTTTCCTTTTAGAATTTTGTCTGTAAAACTTGGGAAGAGAAACACATGAGCCAACAGTTTGGCCCACATGCAAGACTACCACGGTGATCTCTCTAGGTAGTAATGTCCATCAACCCACACATTATACACGGGTCGTTGTTGCGATGCTATGTGACAATTCTAAAGTTCGGTATACACCTTACCTCTCCCAATTCCCACCCATTTCAGTGAATGATTCTCACGAAAACAGTGTTGCACACGCCCAAGTCACCTCAGTCGATGTCAGCTGAGTAGTTTCGCAGTCAACACCATTCATACGGAAGACGGATAGTTTGGAAGGCTGATTAGGAGTTCACACCGTAAAGTGTGACCTGGAGTACTAGTGCTGTCCATTATGCAACATAACAGATTCTGAGTTCAAATTCATAATCCATGATTGATGCTGCCATCCCAAAAGACCATGTACACACATGGGCGTAATTATGGATTCCGCAACTTGTTTGCAGTCCGTTTCGTCTTTTCATGGAAGCTGATGATCATCGAAAATCCGGAGTTACCTATGGTATCATCCGCTGGAATTTGTGTGTGTATTGGACAATATGCATTTCCATAAATTAAATTCACAACGTAGGGCAAACCAACGAAATTAAGCACTACTAAAATGACTGAATTCGCCTCAACATATCACTGGGTTCTCAATTTAAGATAACCCAGCCAACATTGTCGGCACACTAGATATGCATCAAACTTTGGTTTGATTATTCAATCGTCAACTGCGTACAAGTAGAAAGAGATTAAAAAAAAGGTCATAGTGTATGACGTCCTGAATGCGCACAGTGGTGAAAGCTTCCTGAGGACGGTCCCAACCTAGCAACAAGCGACGGTCAACATTCCCATGCTACGCTGGCATGTTGTTCCCTGATCGATCATGTTGTACTGTGACTCACCACATTACATCTTGACGATGTAGAGGGTCGCTTAACAGGAACTGTAGATGATTCGACCATTAGGTTATGCCAACAGATATACGGTAGAGCTAACGACGGATAGCAACAAAATCGTTCACTATCTTAAGAGGGATAACCGACAAGTTTCAAAACCTTTTGGTAACACATATAAATTATCAGACATCGTAAACAAAGATAAGCAGATCTTTGAAGAAAGACAAACAAAGTACCGGATCAGCTGCACAATTCTATTCCACCGAACAACACATCAAAAGCATGATTTTGCCACAGGCAAGACCATTTATTACGATGTTCAATACATTTTGCCTAACTGGATGTGATGAAGTTGAACAGCGGCGGCACCCTACTCCACTGCTCCGATATTGTTGATGAGGGGATTCCGAGGGAAGACTACCGTGGACGAAAATGATGATGAACTTGCCACAGTTGGCCAAGTCCCCACATGAGCGGTAATGAATAAGCATGAACGTACAACAAACGATTCTAGCTTTGCGGCGAAAAAACGAATGATCTACGTTAGCTGCTGACAGAGGAATGCGGTTCGAACGTACTTGCCTCTATCAGATGACGTCCGAGGAGCACTCCCAGACAAACACATACACACACACAGACAAACACAGAACAGCTGAACAATCATCACACGAATGAGTAAGCGACCAACAGCTGACGTAGTCTCTACGCCAAGCGTATGTAGACGTGAATTATGCTAACAGACTAATATGTGGGCGCACAACGCAAACATGTTAGTGGTTGGAAGTGCCTAGGCCTGGGCAGTGTTGGCAATAGTAAACCTGTTGGTGCCGGTATGAAGGTCACATGCAGTAGGTTGAAGAATCAACTGGCAGAGAGTATTACCGAGACAACCGTTGACAAAGTTACCTACGTACACTCCTAGTTACCTGGCTTCGAACCAAACCTGGCTTGAACTAACCTTGATCAACAAACGAACACAAACCGGTGTAAGCAACTTTGAGGATCGTTCCAACCTCAGCCAAATACGTTAGCCAACTGTGTTATATAACTTCAATCGACAGCCACCAGTTGTTGCGAAGTTACAGACACGGCGTGTTCTTCTCCGATAGCCACAGTGCAATCAGACGAGAAGCTGTTGTTTAGGAAAGTCTCGTTGACGTCATAATCTTAAAAGGACTGGTTACAACGAACTAGAGGGACTGGAATCATACCTTAAAGGGTATTCTACAGTTCTTACAAGTCTACCCACCGTTATTAGAAAGTCTGTTGTCTTCTGCATACTCAGTTTTATCAACTATACACTTACATTGAAAGCGCATACTACAGATGAACTTGAACAGAAAAGCATCAACCTGATGGTGGTGGAATTAGAGAACGCGAGAAACAGTTGGCATTTTTCCTCGCTTGCAGGGAGAACGAGCATATAAAGTTTCACTCGCCCACTTATTTACAATGGCCAACAGCTTCACTAAAAAGTACCATGGTTCAAATCGCTGTTAACTTGAAACAGCAACGTGAAATACCCTAGAAGAAATTAGGTGAAAGAAACGAAGAGAAGCACATCGAAAATGTGTAAACGTATAAATGTAGGTACGTCAATAACTGTGGTATACCGACATTACGGATAGCTTTTCTAACTAGCAATTTGTGTGATCATGTGGATCCCAACAGCGCGGGTGGTATAAAGCCATTTCACTCAAGCAAAAAAATTAAGGTCCATTTATTTTCCCACGATGTTCTTGTTTGAAGTTGTCGTAATTGCACCCAAATGTTGGTGGTCAGAGCAAACGATGCCAGGTGCAATTACACCTCAACTAACTTGCAGAGAATGTAACGTAACAATTGGTTGACGAATTGATGTCGTATTCCGAACGTTCCGAAAAAGCATAGACAAACTATCGTGCTGTCTACGTAATCATTCCACTTAATGTGGGTTAATTTTGCGAAGACAACAACGGTTAAACGAAGCTTCGTGGTATACTGGCTATTAACAGATCTCGTCTTTGAGTACCATGAGAATCGTACATTCCTCTTTTCAGCGGCGACCAAATAGCGTTCCTTCGTCACAGATGAGATGACATAGGAAAGCGAAAGATTTTGCCATTCTCGTCGATGTTTCACCAACAGATGGTGCGGTCCGAATGTGTGGTAGTTCATGGACTCAAATGGACAGCCAGCAACAGAGAACGTAGGAGTGGGAATGTTCAGTGCTTCAGCAATGTTCCATGCAATTCAGCCAAACCATTGATTCTCTTTGTTCAGCATGATTTCGGCAATGCGGTCAAGCAGAACAAGGTCTCTTGCAAGCTCAACCACTGAAGACACCTACGTCAAAATCACTGAATCCTTCCAGCGCAACTTCTTGAACGCCTTCCGTGATAAAATTACTATGGAGAGGACAGATCGGGCATCTGCGAGGGGCATTATTAAGCGATGAATCTCCGTGACAGGCGTTCACAAACCGTTTCCTGTTTGCAGAGTGAACAGCCAATGATCTCGTCTGATTAACATGTTTCTATGGGACTCCTTGCGGAACCAACAGTTCTAAAGAACACCACTGGCAACTGAGTCGAAGCCAACTTCCAGCTTTAAAAAGATCACGAACACCGACTGTCCATAAGAATGCCCATGCTCTGGGTTCAGTCATAGGATTAAAATATGATCAATGCATCAACGAACGGATTGTAATCCTAAGTGTTCTTTACATAGCAAACTTTATCACATAACTCTCTCCAGTTTGACGAACTGCGGCTATAAAACCCGAGTATTGTTGAAGTGACCGGAGCTTAACTGATGTGCCTGTGGTTGTCACGAAAACAACCAAATCTTCCTGGATCAGTGACAGTATGGATGAAGGAAAAGCAATTTCTGAGTACTCGTGAAAAAAGTGATCATCTAATTCCATTGGGAACCACATATAGGAGAGAGAAATTTAAAATTCGTATGGGAAATTCTCACAAGTAGTTCAGAAAATCGTACAGAATTCAGCCGCTTCTACAGTGCCTTTATGCCTCCTGACAGAAGTTACTGCAGATAACTCGAAGTATTTTTAATGAGCTAATGAAGTTTCAGTTGGATTGCCAATGAAACTTTTCGGATAAAAAATGGATGTGTACAGTTCCATCGTTGAAATTTACCTGTGCACATTCAACGTTCAGTTTCATGTAATGCTTCAACGGATTTTGGTCAAAAAATGAAATGCACTCAAACTTTACTGTTGGGATTAATGCCTTGTGTACTTTTTACAATAGCGAGTAATTTAAGCAACCATCTGAGCAATGAGTCTATAACTCACACAAATTCACACAGATCATGTTACCATATGTCAACTTTCTAATACATAATTATCGAAAAGCTGTTTAAAGCGTTAAACGAAAATTGCTCGTGAGTTTTAAAAACCGGAGGTTCCGATCGGTTTCTCTTCTCGTATCATTCCCAAGTCGACATGGAATGCAAATGTGCAGAATAATAAAGAACGGCTGAAATATATTCTCTGTAGTCCACCATAAATATTCCTTACAATTTTCTTTGTAAGCTGCTTATTTCTTATATGTTACTAAGAGAGCAACACATTTTTTATTCTCAGTAGCATAATTTTCATGAACTGTTCCAATATGTGTACTTTATAAATGTGATTACATTTGGTTCCATGAATTTACTTGCACAGTAATTTTAGTGCTTTTTGGTTGCAGTTGTTCTCATCTACCAGTCTACCCCCATTCATTTCTTCTTCATGAAATCCCAGTACTAAATTGTAACCCAAATCTACAACTACCCTATCCACCCCTTACACAAAATACGGATTTTCACAGGTTTAATGATTACATCTCATTCTGAGAATGTCTGACAGTGCATATTGAGTATAATCTACATTGTAGATTTTGCTAACATGAAATTCACTACCGCAACCCGAAATTATTTCAACGTCATTTAAACGCTGATGTACAAGTTGCCTTAGTCAGGAAAGCGTTACAGAAAAGAGATGTAGCAGCAGACAGTCTTAAAAAAAATTCCGCTAAGCAGACAGACAAGTGACACCGATGTTAGTGAACAGGACTTTGCTTCGGAAATGATTCATTCCAACCCAAAAGTAGAATTATCACAATTGAGCTAAAAGCAGAAAAATGATCCCAAGAAACTCAAACGGAAAGACAAATTGTGTAAATTTTCCGTCTTTTCCAGGAACAATTAGATAATACGATTTGCCTACCTGAATGCAAAATTAGCTACTATGACTACAGAAATAACTACACGAATGTCGACCATTTCCCATTCTATAAAGGGTAGACTAGTCAGGACTGTAGGCGAGGCTTGAAATCTCTGCACCAAGTGTATCAAAGGAAGTGTGGACCAAACACGTCCGTACGACGGTTCTTCATAGCATGGCCACTTATCAGATGAGAGTAAGGTGGAATTAGATTTAGACTACGTCGGCGGGGGGGATAACATCAGTGTATCAGAGTAACAATCGTGTGATGTCCCTGTGGTCCCATAATGTTCGAAAAATGAATCACGTTACGTGAAGAAAAGAGGACAAACCTAACTAAAAAAATTTATACAACTGCATGGCCTGATGCATACTTAATATTGGTAAGATTTGATGACACCACTCACGATTCACATTTCATCGGTTCGTGTATCAGACCTCCGTAATTGACTTTCAGTCAAATTCGGATGATAACCTTCCTTGGAAGCAAGCATCCCGTCCCACTCTACGAAGTTGGCTTTTCAACATTTGTTGCGGACCGCTTTTACAATGCAGACATAGTATGGCAATATGAGCATGACCTTTAACAGGAAGTGTTTCTATCCCCAACTACTTCAGAGCAGCTATAATGGTCATAGCATGAGTGCACTATTCAGAGTAAGAATCGAGAACCACATGTCGAATGGTTCAGAGACGAGATATAAGAACATTGTTTCTCGTTACAGTTAACTTTGAGTCAGAAGGCCTGAATAGTAGTGTGGACGAAGGCAAAGTGTATCCGTTAAAACTGTGGCGTTTTTTAGGATTGTCCAATTGTGTTCGATACCTTTACTTACGACAGATAGGAGTTGTCATTCAACCAACAGAATGAAAAGAAGGCTATCACACGAAGGGTCGCTTCTAAAAAAACAGGGACATGATAAATGTGGCTCGCATGGACGGCGTCGAATTGACATCGCAGCATTCAAGTATGTCAATAGTTGAAGGTTCCATGTAAACCCTGCACACGAAGAAGAACAATTTATCAGCGTACTGGTGTGACTATTTGTAATGCAGCGGATTAGTGGGAAACGGCAGTAGCAGGGGAAGATGGGGGAAGTAGAGTAATGCATACCGAGCACAAACGTCCAGTTGTGGGTGTACAACGGTGTCGACATTAAATTTGCCATTCGAAGCGAGAACCGATTGAAAAATACGTGTTAATTCAGGCCAAGGCTGATCGTAGATCACAATCTGTTCGTCCGATTGTGTGTGCGAAGCTCACAGAAAATAGAGGATGACATTCCGAAGTAAAAAGATTGTCATTTGTTTAACGAGCAAATCAGTTATTCTCATTATCGAGAATGGAGCGGGCATTCCGGAGTTTGTTAATTAATTGGCAGTTGTTCGGAACATGGCAAACGGTAAAATTACAATCAACATTTGTTCACCTTTCAACGCCTTAATTGAATGTCACCAGACAATGTCAGATATTCTTTGAATAAGGAATATGAGAATGATGTCAATTCTGTTAAACAAGCCGTTCATCATGTGGGTTTTCATCGGTCAGAGCCATTCTTTGCTGCAATTTTCACCCGACGAATGAAGGTCCATCTATGACAATCGTGGAACCTAGACCATGATTTCCCACCAGGTTGAAAAATTGTTGATTGGAGTTCGAACAACAACGTGGCATTGGTATTTGACAAACCACCTGAGGTAGACAGGATGCTACTCTCTGCTTATTTCTCGGGCATTCAGTTTGCTCCAGTACCCGAACGGTAACGTTAATCTTAAATTCGACAATGAAGTACTGGAGATTATTGATTTGTTCATCACTCAGGTAGTTATATCAAGAATGGCCGGAAGAAAGAACATGAAGGCAAACGGTATGTTTCTGAGGCTGCCCAATTTGTGACAACTTTGAAGTCTAGTTGTTTCATTTAAAGGTCTCAGTTAGGACGCGCACTCGGTGGTTGCAGAACACGGTTATTAATTGTAGGGGCTAGTAAGCGTATTAGTCTTTGATCATCAATATTTGTGGACGACACCAGCGCGAAAGTAAAGTGGAGAATAAAGACTTGCTGGCGGTCGAACGAGATCAATCACCAAACTCTGAAAATGCGTAGACCAAGATGGTTGGGTCATGCATTATGAATGCCAACTCATCCTTTATCGTGCAGTGCACCCATTGACGAGTCCCTACTCGATGGAGCGACGTGGGGATCGGTCAATCGATGACTAGAAAAAGAGAAACGAAAGCAGCTTATGGTAAGTTACGAAGCGGCAGGTCATGTCTGTTTCATGGACTGAAGGCCTTGTAACCAACCTAGCTTCTGTTCGGATACAACAGAATAAACAGTGACCAATCAGGTTCAATGCCACTGTTTGGCTGAGTAGATTAATGATAATCAACGAAGGCTGAAGCAATAAAAGCTGTTTTGTAGCGGCCGTCTAACCCTCACTCGCAACTCGCATGCTTGTTTAAAAGTAACCATCTCGATGTTGACCACTGAATTCAGTAACGGATGTCTTGCGAATTAAGTCTTTTAAATATCACATCCATTAGTTCTCAACTGAGGGTATTTTTCATCCGCTTCAAGGTGTTATAGCAATTACTCATCGATACTACTCACTGATATAGTACTGGGGTCTATGTTAATGATGTTGGCGCACTTTGAAGTTAAATTCAAAAAACAATCTTTTCGATCGAAACGCGGACCACAACAATAGGCTGATGAGCACAGTTGAGACGCGCGACTGCAAATCACGGGAGTTCACCATCTAATAAGAAAAACGTATTAAGTAAGGGTTTAACATTTGAACACAATACTTTGGGATGAGAACAATAGCCTAGTTAATTTGATTTTTCTGGATTTTGGGCAACTGTCGCCCGGTTTTCTTCCATCTTCTGTTTGTTTGTCGGAAAATCGAGTAAAAACTACTCTTGCGTCGTAGCATCCATCCCACACAACACTAACTTCTGTGTCTGTCAATATGTTTAGTGTCCGCTGACGTAAGTGGTGTGAACACGTTCGATTGTCTCTTGTGTATCGCAGATAGACCATAAAAGTCGGAAATAAACGAATACCGATAAGGGTCTGTCTCCCTATTATTCTCCCTTCTACTCCTCAGCATCTATGAATGAACCCTACACCACATGCCAAAAATCGTTACTCCGATAGCCTATGACAGTAGTAGGCGTCCCCAACCTTACACGCAGCCGGTTTGCGACTTTTTGTCTGCAAAACTATGCATTATTTAACGCCACAGGAAGCCCAGTTGAGCCTTAGTGGTAAGATGGCATAGAAAACAATTTTACTAATCTGAAGCAAAAGAATGAAGTTATCGATTACACTATCAGCTGCCGTACTTCGAGTACAGCTCAATATGCATAGGCTGGCAATACGGATCATTTTGTCATTACTTATGTGTTCGGTATCGGTACCACAAGTTGTCATCTGTCGTTGTCAAGCCGGTAACATTGAAAAACCCACAAGGCGGCTATCGGAAATAACTCGTGAACACCACGTGAAATGATTTTGCAATGGCTCGAGAAAACCCGCTTCTAACACGATTGGTCCTCGTTTGATTTGCCTTGGTCACCAATTAGAGTCAGAAGAAACATTCCGAATCATCTACAAGGTTGATCAACCTTGCTTCAGAGTCGTTATTAACGGCTAAGGTTACTGCCATCAAACTTTCCAACCCACGCTTATGCGAGCAATATCAGTTAATACATACCCTCCCCTTCTCTTGGCTGAGTATCACGAAACCATCTGAAGCTTGAGTCAGCACGAGACATTAGACCGTTCTCATGCAGTCACCAACGCCTTCATATTCCGTCCTACCCGTGAGATAATGAATGATCGACATGACTAGTTCTGATTTTTATATATAGCTCACTATCATTGTAATAGCCTGACGAGAACAGTCAAAGGCAACTGTTTGCAAAGCTGGTTCCTTCCTGATCAAATCTGATACAATGAAAGCATGAAAGTGAACATTTGTTGACACATTACCTGGTAGGAAAGAGATTAGAATCACCGATATTTATTACTTTTCAGGCTCCACTGATGAAAAGGGAGAACTGCATCATTGTTACCCACCAATAAGAACATCACAACAGTCACACCCAACCATTAAATGTGAAATTACCAGCTGTAGTCGAGCTTGACTCAAACAAGTGAAGGTACTCTCAAAGATGTAGAGTCGTCCACAAAGTTGGCCAGTCACGATAAACTAGCTCAATAGTTGATCGCAGCAACTATGTGGTCTTAGTTAAACTTCGGTTTTTGTCTCCGACCGACAGTTCCTGTGTTTCTGCTGTCCTTGTACTTAAGCTTGCTCTCTTTTCTTACCGATCCTCAAACCACAGTGTACCTGTGTCAACCGCCCGAGCTCACAATGCAAACATGGTACATCATCGTAGACTCCTCTCAAAATATTTTAAACAAGCAACGATTTCCATTTACGACACTGCTCCAAATAACGAGTGAGTTAACGCGTGAGGCAGTATCAGAAAAATTGAGGTGACGCCAGTGGTAACAGAGTGACCAGCAAGAAAAACTTATGAACAGGCAAACTGAATGTTCAGTTGTCCCTCGAATCCATCAAAATCAACTAACTATCAAGGAACAGATCAGTAGGCAGCGTTAGTCATCTTTTGGCTGGTTTCACTATTCCCTCTCTGTCTTCATTCTCTATGTTTAATGCACATCATAATGTTTTCTACAAAACCTAATCCATCTCATAACTGTAGGCAGTCACAATTATTATACAGGCTCACTTCGGAGAGCATTGGCAGGTTCGAGTTTCACCCCTGTTGGATCATAAAGGTTGGGCGGATGCGCGTGAGAGTATGAGGATTACCTCTGGTTGTGTGTCACTTGTCGCGTGACAAATGAGGTAACGTGTTAGCACTGTCAGACTGATCATGGTATCGCAAAGGGGAACCACGATGATGTGACCAGTATTCAAACGCCGTCCCGATCGACTTTCCGCGAACGAAGTGCTAGTTGTAATCAAACGTAGACACAGATGTTGAATGTTTGAATATAGACGTAGTAATTTTCAGCAGTTAGGTCCTTTCCCGTCCCCTTCTTTTTTCCTCCTCTCTTCCTATATAGAGTTAGCTTTTTTTTCTCTATGGTTGTGTAGTAGTTAAGCATTAGTTCGAACCACTAATGTATTGCTGTCTATGATGATGAGGAGACAGAGATCGGCTTGTAAAAAGCCAAGGCTCCAACAACCAACCAGAAGTAATTTCTTAATTTTTGCCTGAAAAAAGTGAAGCCCATATCCATGGTAAATGTGGGCTGTCCTTCATGAGAGGAGAAAATAAACCAGATTAATAGGAAGGCATGGCAAGATCTGGAAATATGGATGACAACATTCTGTCTGTTAACCAACCATGTAATTGCATGACAAATTTCCCGCGTAATCTGCAAAAAAAACTGATCTCGAAAATCGGGTCACTTCATCTGAAAACTCTATGGTGTACGCAACATAACACACAGCTCAAGACCGTTGTTACAACAAGTTATACATTCGCTACTCACGAAGCAACTTACCTACAGGACAGTTGCATTTCGGCACACCATTGACAAAAATACACCGGACTCCAGGGGCACAATTTAGCGCCGATTCATCACACGGTTCCCTTAAGTTGACCTCACAGTGAAACCCAGCCCGGTCTGGAGGACACAGACAAATGTAAGGTGCTCCGGTAGGTACCGAGACTGTGGTCAACTCGGTTGACCACGGTCCAGTTGGATGGCACACACCGCCGAAGCCGCACGGACTGCGGACACAATGGCTGGTGAACAGATCACAACGGGGACCACCGAAACCAGGGCGGCAACGACATACAGCCAATGGGACTAAAGGCCCAGATGTATAGCCTAGTGGGCGTCCGATTTGATTTTCGCAAACACCGTCATTGAGACAGTATGTCTGACAAACGAAAAAGAGTAGAAGTAGCCTTCAGCGATCTAATAAAAGACATTCAACTTATGAAACCAGCTAACACTAGTGAAATGTTCTGTGCCAGGAGGGAATTTCGTGAAAAATGAATGTATAAAATAAATGCATTGCTCTCTTTCACTCAAGAAAACATTGTACACCCTCAAGTGAATTACGTTTAACAAATCGGATTGTGGATTGTTTCGACGTACACACGCATTTCCGACTCAAGTACAACTTGCTCAAAAATCAATCTAGTAAAGAGCGAGAGTAAAGCGGACCTGATCACACAACAGTCTTAGTTACACAGGATCCTTGTTTCTGCGTTACAATTTTTGATAGACTAAACATCATTCGTAGATAATTGTACCTTTCGTGCTCAGACGAATCTTTCAGCCAGCTTCCCTCGAAATTAAGCACTATAATGGAGTCCAGCTCTGGGTCGGGATCATCAACAGTGTTAATATCAGAGTAGGCATGACCGAGTAATCATATCTGAACGCTCAGTCACATCTGTTTGCGAATAACGTTTAAGCTGGTCACCCATGTAGAAGGGGAGCAGTTAACTCCAATCGATGGCTCCGTGAACAGAATATTCCACCGAACTGATACCATGAGGAGTAATGTACTAATTACCGTTAGTTGGCAAGAAGCTTCAGTATGACGTCAGAAGTACCAATATTCTACAGCAGTCTTCGATTTCAAATAAACATTCCAACCAGCTCATTTAAAAAGAAGCTACAGATTGGAGTTTTGTTTCTGTCGATGCACATCACTAATCATTAACCAATAGCTTGTTTAGAAACCTGAATGCTTTTTGTGAAGTTCCAACCTTGGGGACATCAACTGGAGTCAACATGGCAGCAATTGTATGCTTGTTGGAGCCCAGTGGTTAACCTTAGTACTCACAAACAAGCATACCTCAACGTCTGCACACCATAATGCGGTCATATCTAACGCAAAATGAATGGCTCGGCTATCATGATTACTTCTTCAGAACGTGGGCCGGGGATTAAATAGTGGTCATGACAAGTACATGATGCAACGCTGACGAGTTCTGACAAAGGTGAAGATCGATTTCAATGCTTGTTTTCAAAAGTAACCGATTGAAAAGCCTACCAGCATGCAAAACACCACGGGTTAAAATGCGAACATCGTGGGTTAATGTAAGTGGAATTCAACGGATATCATTCAACTACCCTACCGTTCAGTGATATGTTACCTTGTTTGTAGATTCGAGTCTGGTCTTCACAATCATATTACAGAAAGTAATGCGAGTCCAAGGCGTAAGCAACAGCATTCCTGACATTTCCAACCGTCTCGTTAACACCTTCCATGCGCCCAATCCGGCAAGCTGTAGTATTGTCAAAACCCATCATGGCCTCTTTCCTCATTTGCATGCCACAATCAACAAACGGCATGCTGATGAGACCGGATCTTCTCACAAATAGTTGGGCTTCCAGGTAAACCATAAACTTAACGAGAATAATAGGTCTCCCGACACCATACAAGTGTATAAAGTATTTAAAAGAGGCGCACACTGAATGGTGAACGATTCATTGTGACGTTTTCAGTCCACACTAGGACTCCTTATTAAACAAATTATATATATATATATATATGATATATGATAATCGTAGTTCACGGTTTCTTTTGCAATCTTCCCAACAACCTTCGTATCCATGGCGCATACTGCAAGGAGGTAACCGCTGAATGGGTTATCAAGTTGACGAAACGTGTCGACTTCAGGTCTTCGATGAAGTACAGTGTTGTTCAATCAACATTTGTACTGCAAATGAAGCGAGATATTTTCCTTGTTATAAGTTCTGATGATTCAGTAGGTCACAGTAACGATCGACTCGTCCAGTTAGAATTGAAGTTCCATGGGCCGATGAGCTGACACGCTGGAGTAATCAGTTGCACAGTTTTTTTTGCTGACTGGACCGGTGTATAGAAATAAAGGACCTCAGAGAGAGACCACCGTCACCACCCAGATACAATTGTAAGCCGACATTATGAACCTAACTTGGTTCGGTCATACTATAAAGAGATCACGAGATTTATCATTATCAATTCATCCTACGATGTCTTGAATCTAGTCCACTTGAGAAATTTGACTTAAGCATTCCGTTGATAGGACGGGTTGTTACGTGCTGTTGTTCTCAGTGCCTCATCGATATTGAACAAACTAATAGCACATGCATCACTAGCACCTTTCAAATCACAAACCAACGACGGATTATGAATATCAACTGACCGACTAGCATTTTAAATGTGCTTTTTATGGGTATGTGAAACTTTGACGTTATTTTACTTATCAAATGTGATCCGTAATTGCTGGCTAGCAAATCACATTGTCCACTTTCAAAAGAACATTGGGGAACATATAGGAACGTTCTTACGATCACCATGTTATGTTGTCATGAGCAATGCAGTACGTAATACATCTCTATTTATCATCAACAACAGCGTAAAGGGGTATACAGCAATACAAACAACTATGGAGAACCTTCGTGTAACGTCTGCGTAGTCCACACCTGAAGAAAAACTAAACCCAGAAGAGATCACTTTTGAACTATCTCTTTAGTGGTCTATCAGAGGGATTACAATCTACATACTTATTTATATACTAAACCCAATTAAATATATAGACCTAGAAGACATAACAGAATAAAGCACGCAATTGTAAGAAAGCGAATTTTCAGAGCGAGATAACCACTGAATTTTATACCGTGCACACTCAAAACTGATCAGGCTCCCGTGAAAACAAGCGTGAAACAAGCTTTGAACGTGGACCGCTCATTCATAGTCAATGCCATGTCCTGTCTACCTGATCATCGCTTTCAGCCTAACCAAACCCTCATAAATGCGTATGTCGATTCGAACGAGCAACTGGTATTCTTCTAAAAAAACAGCAAATAATAATTAACCGGCACCTGTGAGGGAGCAGAGGTCTCTGGGGAAAAATTGAGACGAGGATACTATGGAGAGCAATTCAAGATTGCCAGAGAAATCATCCACCATGAAGATGCTATCAGGAGGAACTAAGCCCTCTCTCACAGCACAAAAANACAAAAAAATGAATCAGTTGACAAATTGTCAACATCACTGCAATAATGACTATCTTTTGTTTCGTTTTGCTTGTGTGTGGTTAAAAGCACGTAGCATTTGTCACTCACAGTAACAAACTGTGTCGATTGTTGTACGAGTCGGAACTTCTTACCTGAAACAAGGAGAACATCGAATCACATCATAATCTGTGGGCCCCTGAAGACGCCCATTTTGTGCACGAGAGTTGAAGCCCCAAAGGAAAGCGGCCAACTGAACGGCTAAATGGGTTTTGAAGGCTCGAGCTGTGAAGCCTTCACATACTGGGTGAGACAGCAACTTGTACAAGCGTTACAGACTAGTAGTGATTGTCATAAACGGACTGAAATCACTCACCCCGTTATGCTGCAAGTCAGCATTTTTACAGTAGTCCATCTGCTCTGAACACAATTTGCCGTTAAATCCCACTTTACAAAGACAGTTGAAGGTTCCTTGACCAGATATACACTGAGCTGTACCACGTGGATCACAAAGGCCCAGCCGCGTGAAAGACTGGTTCGTCCCGAAATGTGCCAGTATTGGATCCAGACCATCGATTCCGTCGAGTAAGCTTGCGAACAGGGCACGGGTGACCAACTGATACTCATCGGAATGTGGCTCGTATGAACCCAAAATTTTATGCAATTGCCCCAGCGTCCTCGAGTCAGGTGACACAACGGCCAATCGGCATAAATTGATCTGAGCTTCGCATAGGGAACCAGTAAAACCAAACGGACATGAACAAAACGGTTGTCCACCTTGTCTCACCCAGGTTCCGCCATTCAGGCATTCCTAAACCGTAATCGTGTCAAAAAAGGAAGAAAACACCACTTTATTCCTGAGAAAAAATCGGATGATCAAAATGGCTTCAGAGAATTTCAGTAGCAGTGACATAAGCGCACCGTGGATCTCCTCGAAAAAAAACATTACAAATTAGATCGATAAAGGTTTGACATGATAGTAACATGAAGACGAGTTACGTTGATTTGAAAGACATAGCTGAATAAACAAGACACAAGGAGTTACACCTATTCGATTCAACCTTCGACAAAATCTATTGTTTGCACGTGCCCGCATGTATCTGTATATGTAAACGGGTGTGTGTATCAGGACTTCTTTCAAATGGAACAGACAGAACACATATTGTTAAACGTGTATTTTTCGGATTTCACGAAACCACTCGGCTTTATGGGCTTCAAGACAATGTGGATACCGTCGTGTGAGTTTAAGTATCAAAGTAAAGTTGACATCATACAAGCAGATCCGAAGGCGAGGGTACAGTAGTATGGACTGAGCTCGGGTGACTATGGCAATGTCGGTAACATGAAATCAGGCTGTGAACTAACGGGGGAAACATGTCGTTTATTTGTGATTGACATATTCACAGTAATCATTTTTCATCAATGTGAGAGCGGTGTTAAGCTTTAGTATTACGTAGACGGCGACACATTGAACAACCGTTTCAAGAGTAGAACTACACTACATCGTTTGGGTATCCGAATATTACCGATTGTGAATGGATGTGATGCTGAGTAACTAATCATAATGAGTTATTTACAAAATCATTAAGACATGAGTAGTAGGTGGTAAAAATGTCAAGCCTCAGTGGCACAGCCTGCTCACCAAAGGCAAAGAGCTTATTCATCCGGACCTTGGAAATGCATCTATCCAGATGACTAAATCGTGTATTGACAGATTCATTCCACGGCGCTAAACACCGATCACATGGGACTTCAGCCACTTGAATTGTTTAATGAATGAATTGGCGAGATGAAATACAAACAATCATCAGTGAGTCAGGAGCTGCCGGTGATGTGTAACTACCAAGTGGAAGTCTTACGATCTGTACAGCTTCAGATCGAAGAGTTAACATGATATGGCGGTCAATCGGAACCAGTGACGCCAATGTTCTCGCTTCTCTGCACAGTCATCTGCGAGTTGAGGACTGATGGAGCGAGGTAGTTTAACCTGAACAGATTCGTCAAATGAATGTTGTCGTGCTCTCACATGATACTCAATTGTTTGTGACCCCACATTGTTTAGAAAGTGCACGAACCTGGAATAACTGAATGTAAACCTTAGAGGTGTGCAGCGTCAGCTTCGTCCTTCTTTTCCTCATTAACACTTTTTATAGGACGGTGGTCTCATTTGCGACTTGGTGGCGGTTTGTAGATGACACATTCGTAATCATGAAACGGACTGCTCGTGACTAATTCCTACAGTTTCTCAAGTCAAAATGCAACGACATTGTATTCACTTGAATTTCTAGACTGTCTAGTCAAAGTTGATGAGCAACAGAAATTTCAGGTTTCTGTGTATCGCAAACCAACCCATTCTGGTCGGTATCTCAAGTTCAACTCGTAACATCCAATCGGTATGAAGAAAGCGGTCAGCAAATCGCTCGTCAATAGAGCTACTAAGATCTGCACCACTGAACTATCCAGAACAAGACATTTCTCACATTAAAGAAATGCTAACCGCCAATCACTATCCAAACGCATTTATTGTTAATACAGTAAAGCGCATATCCACTAAGGAGCAGGCCAAAACGACCAGAACTTTTAAGTCTACTGTGCAAATACCGTATCGTGAACAAACATCTGAAAAAATTCGATCCATTCTCTCTGAGTACGCTATCCGGATTGTATTTCGGTCAGACAATACCTTAGAACGACTGGTGACGCATCCTAAGGATCCAGTCTGTATGGGCGACCAGACAGACTGCGTTTACGAAGTCAGATGCGTTGATTGCAATGCCAGCTACATTAGAGAGACAAGTAGACAACCGAAAGTACGTGTTGCCGAACACAAGAGGCACGCGAGGTTACCTCCCAAACACGCCTATCAAATTCAGAAGCTGGAGAAAGATTCGGTCATCTCACTACATGCACTGTCAGAGAATCACAACGTAGGTTTTGATCAAGCTCGAGTGATTCACAAGGGTCTACCTTCCCATGCAGAGCGGTGTTGTGCTGAAACTCTCACCATTTACATGCAGCACGCTTGTGTTAATCGCAATGATAGCGAACCCCTGTCTGCATGGTGGCATGGATGGATAAACAGCACCAGACACGGACGCACCATATCTACATATGTCTCACCCCCACTTAATGGGCAAAGGGTTAGACCAATCAGGTCATACACAACACAAATTGACCTAACCACGGCAAATCCCACGTGACCTCTGTTTCTTTGTTAATGTGATTTCAATTGCAACGCTCCTGAGGAAAGCCACCCTAGGTGGTTGAAACGTAGAGTATTACAACTTGCTCCTAACGTCGTTATTCTCAATCTGTCCATCAATTATCTAGCTAATTTTATTGCGACGGTTGTATTGCATGGTTGAACATGGCACAAAAGTGCACAGACTTTCATCCGCACCCCTAAAACAATGGTGTAGGAAAAACAAGTTTATCTTGAAAAAGTATGTTTTCGTTCATTGAATATGAGAACGCAGCAAAAATAGGACTCATCACTGGATGGAAACGAAGGTTACCGATTTTCAAACTTCATGAAAAATAGACGTTACCGCTTAGGTTAAATCATCTGGACTTAATCCACCTTGTTAAGTTGTTAGTGAAGCTGGTGATCTATCCTCTATCCCATCAAAGAAGTGTGTTGAAAGCTCAGCGCAGTCGCCAACGGATTCATATCCACGTGCACCAACAAAGAGTAGGCTACCAACGACTGTGGAATTTGTAGCACAATAACGGTCTCAAAACAGAGTGCTTCAAAGTACCGATTAATAAAATACCACTCAATGGATCCGTGATTTTTTGAAACTACGCAAAATCAAATCAATCATAATAATCCAAGTCAGTTTTCCTGGTGCTGTTTACTTGGACCTTTCCAACAGGTAATCGAACAAGAAAACTTGAACAATTCGTGTAATTTTTCCGCATTGCAGCATTGCATGCACTTAACTGTGATAACGGAAGTGAACTGCTTCAAATTGTTCTCCACATTTAAACTTTTCTCAAACTTATTGTGGAACCAAGTAATTATGATCCGCCAAATAATTAAATGAAGAGAGCATTAATGCTTCAGATTTGAGTACCTAAAATTGGTGAAAGTTACCAGTAGAAACGAAAACCAATTTCACTGGCATACAAGGATTAAGAACAAAGAGAGCCGAACAGACCAAACTTCAAACGTTGGCAAATCATACTAAACAGCAAACTCATCCATAAAAATTCGTTTAAACAGGTCAATTAACGGGTGTGACCTATGGGAACGGACACGATAGCATACACACAATAAGCGCCACGTGCAGCGAGAGGAGCACATACGCCATGATGGAGCAATCGCCTACAATATATGCGCATATATAGGATGCTACTACACCAAAAACACGACGCCACCCAATCCCGTTTACCGCTTACACGCACAAAACCAAAACGAGGCAACCAAACAGCGCAACACGTACACATTAATAAACATGAATACATGCACAGAGAACACTAAACAAAATGCCAGATGCCCACAAAAGCTGCGGGCTATCTAGTTGATCAGGTATTGACGACGTGATTGATTAGTAGACAGGATCAAGGGATTTGAGCGTGCGTTCACGTTGTGCATTTCTACAAAACTCGAAAATGAATCTGCTGTTCGAGGTATGTTAACACCTTTATATTAAACACGTAGGCAAAAGTTGACCAGAAAAGTTTTACCTGGACCAGACAATCGGCGCCGTCGTCACTGCAAGTTTGGTTAAACTTGAAAATCTCACAATGAGGACCGGTAACTTCTGGTGGACAAAGACAAGTGTAAGATTTTAGATGATTCAGACAGATACCACCGTTCCGACAAGGTCGCGATGCACAATGGTTCCAAACAACCTGTTTCAAGATTTATCAAAAAGAGGACAGGAGGTGAAAAAATAATTGGACAGTTATCAAACGAAATTGAGATGAAAATTCTGGAAACCATTAAAATAACCGGACCGATTCAGTAGAATAGCACGAAAAAAGAATAGGGGAGAGCGTCAGTGATACGTATATAAAGCATTCCGTAAAAATCAACGGATAGACTGTTGACAGCAACGACAACTAAAATGAGTTGTATTGACTTGTATTAGATGTACAGCATACAACGAGATTCAGACCTCAGATGATACTCGTTAAACCGATTACAGCCGAAGTGTACGGACACGGGAAAGTTTGACGGAAATTGTAGTTGATAGAAAACTACGGAATTAGAATCAGATAATGATGAAGTTTGTGAAAATGAAAATGGTTTGACTTTTAGAAATAATCGTGACAACTTGTGATAACTTCCGGTCATTTGAGCATCGGGAATGGATAGACACGGAGGTTTTGAATGACTGATGAAACCGGGATGTTCCAATTAATGAGGTGATTTGACAGATCACACAGGATAAAAACTGCGATATTTCTGGTAGAAAAAACTATCTAGTCATAGCACTATGATAAACAAAACTTCTGTTTATCTCTGATCACGGCAGAGTGAATGGGCAGTCACTTCATACAAAATGAATTCATCCTTCTTGATGTCCTTTCGGATCAGTTGATAGGCCGCACGCAAAATAAGACAGGCAACTCTAACTTGGATTCAAGTACTGCTTAAATACGAATTAAAAATTCTGAAATACCTTCATGGAATCAATTAGTCGTGTATTTGTAGATATATCTGCTGTAATGTTGACTTAACGACGAAGTCGAGTAGTTAGAAGCTAGGTCCAAAGTCGGAGGTCACGGTTTATATATATATATATATATATATATATATATATATATATATTCTAATGGGAAGCTTCGCAGTGGATCGTCTCAAACTGAGAACCTCCAACCGTCTGTACTGACTGCTTGGAATGTAAAATCGACAGCTAGAAGTAGTACTGTCCGAACATATACCGATTCCGAACAATCAACAGCTGATTGATCCACTTTGACCGAATGAATAAGCATGAGCTCGCGGAAAAGTGATTAACGATTCTGACGACCTGCATGCAAACATCGAACAGAAGTCAAATAGCTAAATCAGCTGTATGACCGAAAACTTTTGTTCTACACATTTAACGGAAAGTTTAAACGTTTGAAAAACTGGAGCACTGTGACTTGGAACCCCAATCCTATGATTTGTAACCAACGTCGTTAACACCATACCACCCTGTACGTCGCCATCCATGTAAGTGGGCTGTCTGTAGGACTCGTAGGATTTTGATCCACGGAGGGATATTCGAAACCAAACAAACATTCAGCTCACACAGCGGTAATTGATCACTACGCGATTCCCACATCTGAGTCAAGCGTCGTAAAGTCACAGATCAGCACACAAATATGGCGCTACGAGATACTCAATGTTGACAGGCTGAACTCCATCAACTTTACTTGTTCGCGTGTCGGTTTAAAACTAACAGTAATTCAGGGTGCACAAGCTACCATTGGCTGAAAAAATATGACGGAATGTCCGACGCTGGGTCGGAGGAATAAAAACAGAAGGAGAAATCGAGGATGACACAGTTTGTGAACTCATGTGCCGTCACTTAAGTGACCTTGGAAAGGTCATTGCATGGTTTCAATAAACCGCGGTAGTGAAGAGTTTTTAAAGTTGTAGTGAAGAGTTTTTACAGTTGATGCATTAAACCGCTCGTGAGTTATCAAACCTCATTTTAGGTTAATGCAACCAACGGGTTAAGCAGAGACAGAGTCTCCAAATACCTTTTTAACAGACAGGTAGACTTACCAACCCATCTGCTTACTTGGCTGTTTGTTGTCAAATGTAGGAAACACGAAGCTAAACAACTAAAGGGCTGTAGACGCAGGTGCAAATGGACAAATCATGTTTCGTTAACAAACCTTCTTATTTTTAACGCAGATATCAACCCCGGTGGGCGCAAACACACAAACACACAGGAATCCTATTTTGACCCAGTCAATGTTAGTATGGACATCTTATTTCCTCTAACAGCTAATTAGGGCAAAGTTTCCTCGAAGTCTATCCGGCACATGAGCCGTATCAATTACGAAATTTTACAATCCCACTGATTCAATAAGCGCAGTGTCTACGTTGGAGATGCAATATTGTAAACGTCAAACGGTGCTGGTGTACAAGCGTGTTTATAAGACAAGCTGAAATGCAACCGCCAACGATGGTGTATGTGCAGTCTTACTGGACACTGTGTAATGTTTGTTAGAGTGCAGACCAACAGGTCCACTTCGATGTAGTCAATTATCTTACCATTAGACAACAGTACATGCATACCATGACGAAAATATAAGGACGCCCTATTCCTAAGCTAGTTTTCTCCATAAACGGTCTAGAACGATAACCGTTTTGTACTTTGCTACAACCTAAAGTCGTCACTTATCGGAAAACACCATAAACTTACTGCAAATGTACAAAGCAATGACTGTAAAAAAACCGTAAGAACAAGTTGAGCATGTTAGAGGTTTCAGCTAGCATGATAAGCCATGCATACAGTTTTGACATTGTGGCTAAGGATGTTCTTAATAACCAGGATACAGAATTGTCCAGAATAATATCAGTCGAAAGGCAACACCCTCATGCTAGTTAATGAAGTGAAGTGAAACTAACTGGCCCTTGTGGTACTGAGAAGATTCCAGGTGATACTTGGAGCAAGTGGACAGAAGGGAATATTCTAACAGTTGGGCAGATGTACCTAAGTGAATCGCAAATGGCTGTGTTGCATCACAGGTCGAAACAATTCTTTACTGAGTTGTAATAATGATCGTGTAGGGTAAAACCTGTACAAAATGGACTTCCTTATGCACCATCTGGACGAAATAAACCAACAACCATTTGATCGGCATTCAAAAGAGCTCGAATATTTCAAAAATCAAATAGAGGTTTCGAAAATGATAATATAACGGACATTCCACTGGTTTATCAGAACAGGTAGGAAGTTCAGTTGCTTGGTTAGTAACAAATTTAGTAGCATTCAAACAAGACGAACTATTCCGTTTCTACGAATGACTAGTGGGAAAGTGTAGTCTTAAGTGAAGACAAGCATTCATTTTGGATGGACTGACTGCATGCAGATACCATGGGTGCGGCCCCGAAAGGTGACGTATTCTTGGACAAACCAGTCAGCAAGTGACACTGAAAAATAGAATGAGGTTTAGTTTTTGTCATTCCTTAGATCCTATCAACAGTTAGTATTACCCAGTTTTTCGTTCCTGAAAAGGGATTCAGTACAACCCGAATGGTGGAGATGCATTGCTTTACATTTAGCTGTGCCAAACGGGAGTTAAGTATCGGTAGCCCAACTCGAATTTGTCTGGAACTACTCAGTGTCACATTATCCACTAAACGCTAAGCCTCTGGTGTTATCAGGGATAAAATTAACACGGAATCAACAAGTTATAAGAGCTCTGAAGCAAGTAAATGAAAAATCAGAGACAGTTATACGGAAGTAAGCAACACACCATCGACCACACGATATCAAACAGAAAATGTACCGCTCTCTCTCCTATTAAAACGACGGCTTTGGATGTACTCAATGAGCCATCGATGCATGAGATCACACACACACACGGTTGGCGGCATCCGATTCGGATTAGCCTGTCACAGTGACCGAAGCCAAAGGACGCCTGCGCTTATATATCACTGCAACTGGCTTGCGCTGCACCAATTGCAGTTCCACCAACACACCACATATCCAGTGTAAACCCGAAGGAATAAGACCGGGAGGTGTGCCAGTGGGGCCTTTCTGTCCAGCCGGCCAATGCTGGTTAGCCACTTGATTGGCTAATAAGGAAAGGAAACTCTTATCTCTCGGAAACTAAACAGAGAGGCTGCAATGACGAGATCTACACTGAGAAGAAAGATTTTTGAAGTGTAATACAAGAAACGTTTCAGTATAGGAGTGCAGGTTAGTGCAGCCCAGAGAAGATAAGGATGAAAAGCAAAGTTCTCATTGGACTATGAAAAGCCAGGCAGACAATCCATCATACAATGCATCAGCAAAGCCGGAGAAGAGAATGGGTACAAGACCACAGACACTCAGGTTTCTGACACACACACTATCTACGCGGCTTTCAGCACAGTTTTAAGTGATCAACCAAGTTGAAAACCTTAAAAATATGTACAAGGACAAATCCGACAAGCTTATCTTCAATGGACACTTTTTTCCATTCCTTACGTTAGCAAATGCGATCATTTTACTTTCATTCACGTTCTCACGCTGTCTTCTTTACACTGGGGTTGATACTCACTTCTGAAGGATAGATCGCGCAGTGATCAAAATTACTAGAGCTGTATCTGTTACGATCCCGTACAGTGCGCTCCTATCTATGCGATCCCTTATACCATGCCCAAAGGTGGGCGACGTTGAAGCTCCATTCTTTGGGGATCCTCTAAACTGTTGTACTGCTGTGTTTTATAATAACTAACCCAATGATGTAACAGTTATGCGGAACTCATTTCCCACTGAATTTTACAGTTTTCGCTTGCTCACCAAATCACACTATCAAGTCTTGAGTTTGTGTTGCCTTGCCTAAAAAAGAACTTAAGTAAGGGAGACAACATTAATTGAGTAACAAGTAAATTGGTGACATGCGAAAATCTCTTTTGGCTGTCAAGCATCGACAGAATACTGAGGCCCTTATCGTCATGTCATTTTAGCCCATGTGCACGGTCTCACTTTGGACCACCTGAGGTTAGACGTGCACGTGTACTATAGAAAATGTAAAGTTCTTGCGGCGTCATTTTGTACCCCTTTACAAACGGTTGCTGGTACTCTGTTACAAGTCAAACAGGCAGCTAACTAACAAAACAGACACTAGTTAACGTGGCTGTTCCGCTAATCCGCTTGGAGCACATGGAACAAGGTATTCAGACCATCATTAAGTAAGAGAAAACTATACAATGGATAACTCTACGCTTGTTTGTCTGACAAATAGCAATCAGGCTAACAGCAGAATTGAATGTACAGTGCAAACCTGAAATATAATCAAGCATTTTCGGCGTGTCATATGTGTAAGATTTTCCAACCATGTGGGTGGTCTCTACTTGTCGATAAACAAGCATTGGGACGATCAACGACTATGAACAAAATTTTCAACATTACGGTACACTACTGCCTGGCCAAATATGTGAGCAGAAGGATGGACCGCTTTATGTAAGCATGTGTACCTTCTTAAAGGCCAAACAAGAATTTAGTAATCTTTTTGTAAACTTGACCCATGTATTTCGAAAGGTTTGCTATTTAACTTAGTGTAGGTGACTCAGTGAGATACGTCAATCAGTTGGCGGCATTTCAGAGTGCTGTGGACTAAGTGTGAATTTACCGTGGATCAGGATCACATTGGTTGGACAATTTGACCGAGATGAACCCAGCTGCCACACGCTTTTGACATAACGATGCATACTGGGACAAAATCTTCACAGGATCATAAACCTCTACGGCATTTTATTTCTCAGTACTCAATATAGCATATACACAATTGACCATAGTACGCATGCGGTTCTAGGGTCCAACAATCCCTACGTTGAGTATGTAGTTCGTTCGAGTAGAAACAGTGATAACAACAAAGCCTTAGTAACTGGTTTCATCCGTTTGCAGCCCGAGACAAAGCCTACTCCCGAGATGACCTGACGGAGAGAAATGAAGTCGTTCACCAAGATCGAGTTCGTCTACCAGGCTGGGAACCTCGCGACTCACAGAGTCGGTGGTTGGAGACTTTAGGTGAGATGGCGGTTAATCAAGTTCAGTGGCGTGAATGTTGTCGTTGTTTGTCCGAGTTGTCGGTGAAGTGAGTGCATTTCATGATGAAGGGCAGTGAAAGCCGTAAGGAAGCTGTCTTGCTGATGACGCCTCACTCGCACTTGCAGCTCGGTTGTTTGTTTGCAAGGTGTAGGCACCTTGATGTTGAATGTTTGAATCTGGACGTAGTTATTTTCAGTAGTTAGGTCCTTTACCGTCCCCTTCTTTTTTCCTTCTCTCTTCCTATATAGGGTTTGTTTTTCTTCATGGTTGTGTGGCCGTTAAGCCTTAGTGCTAACCACTGATGTATTGCTGTCTATGATGATGGTGAGACGATGACTGCCAAGATGAATAAGAATAAATTAATAATCCCTCTAGATGTGGCGGTGGTTCTATCAATTAGGAAATCAATCGACAAAACGAAAGACATGTAACCTCAAGGCGTTGCTTTGTTGAAGCGCAACATAGGGCATGGAATCAATCGCAGCATATCCGTGACACAAAAAACAGTCACAACCGGCAATTCAAAAGACTCACAGTGAACAATACGCAAAACAAAATACAATGTGTTCTCGTCCCAAAGGCGTGGTGAAAATTGTTCTATCCTTCTCTGGTAAAAAGGCAAACTCACACAGGTGGGTAACAGAGTCCAACTGTGAAATTTCCGAGCTATTGGTGTGGCTTCGTAGCTCAGCTAGTAGAGCGCTTGCCGCGTTGAGGCATGCTGTGTCTGTTGCTGGTTCGAATCCAGCCGAAGCCCTGACTTTTCACAGTTGAATCTCATCTAAATTCATAAATCTGCCATACTACTCATTAGTAATACAATTTCTATGCTCAGCAGTGGCGTTGGTGGATTCCAGCGTGAACTGTTTGAGAAATCCTGCCAGGGCAGTCGATCCCCTGAATCATTTGGTGGATTCCATATGAGACAGTGGGACGGGTGGGTAACAGAGTCCAAATGTGAAATTTCCGAGCTCCTGGTGTGGCTTCGTAGCTCAGCTGGTAGAGCGCTTGCCGCGTTGAGGCATGCTGTGTCTGTCGCTGGTTCGAATCCAGCCGAAGCCCTGACTTTTCACAGTTGGGTCTCATCTAAATTCATAAATCTGCCACACTACTCATTAGTAATATAATTCTCCATAATAGAACATCTACAGAATCCCAAGTTATTTGAAGCGAAGTTGCAGCCTTTCTTGTTGTTATCTCTGAGAAATGTCTGCACATAAGTGGATAGATCGCGCTGTGAAAACCGCAAGGCAGACATCGAAAAACGTCCATATTTGCCTCAAAAACAGCGTCGCACTAATTGAAAAAGCCGCTTCAAACGCAAGCGGCTACTGCATGAAAGATATTGACTAGTAAAATTAGGGTAAGCATTCTGAATAATCCGGAAGTTCCACCAAATCCACTTCAGACTGCTATCAGCAACAGAAACTGTAACGGTCAAAATCTCAGATGTATATAAGTGTGCGCAAAAATGGCTCACATAAACCCTTCACTTCTCTTGACCAATAATTCCAAGACCACTTGAAGTTGGAACAGGCACGAGCTCACACCTCAATCGATAGACAAACAGACACGCATTTCAACGCAGGCGTATGTCTCATATAACCAGATGCACCAGCTTTCAAATTAACCTCCGGTAAGCCACGATTCGTTCGTCATTCAAAATGTATCTGACTTATGACATCCGTTTCGTTCTCACATGCGTTTTAAATGATTCTAAACACACAATAAAATCACTGACAACGGCTGTGTATGATATTGGTTTGTGATTAGTTTTAGAGTAGCATGAAGAGGTACAAATATCCCTCCTAACTGTGGTTTGGGAACCAACCTCAGTCAAACGATTTTTAACACATAGGATTAATCTGTTCAAACCGACTGAACCATAGCCCCGAAACGGCTCCCCATTGCACCTTTGAGGATGTAAATCTTTAGGAAACAACAATCGCGATCATCCAAAATGCTGGGTTCCCTGCGAACAGTGTTCTAGAAAGATCTAGAAGCGGATATGAACAAATGAGCGACCACGAATGTGGATATCAAAAGGTAACATGCTCGGAGATTGCTTCCTTGTTAACGTGTACCACACTAAAATGGGGACACTGATAGATACCATAAATTATGACCGTGTAGATGAACCCCGTGGTGGACTATTTTGTTAAGCGAGTTGTACAGTATGCACCGAAGTGACCAGACCATGTTGACAACAATGTGACGGCCAGTTAAAACTAATCTACTTGTCAACACCTCTGTGTCCATTGGAGGTCGTCTTAACTAGGGCTCTTGTGGACACACATGTAAATGCCATTCACCTGTGCTGCTCAAGCCGAGGAAGATTACCATCGGGCGGTCTGATTCAGAAATCTGAGTAGCAGTGAGAGGCATGAAACGCACAATCCATTAGAAGCCGGTGGTCAGTATGTGTTTGCGTGTCTTGCTGATGAGCCTCAGACAATGAAAATAGTCAGTAAAGCAGAACTTCATCATTGTTCGAATAGAATGCCGGAAACTCCGATTCCCCATCGGAGACGAAAGTCAGCAAATAATGAAGGATACTAACTTGGGGGGAATTCCAGATTTGACGCTTTAAGATTTGTTTATTTTTATGATACGTGCAATCACGTGGCCGTCTCCTACAGCCTGTGTTTAACTGACCTTGATGCAGTGATAATCCTCTATCTCAAATCTGAGGATGAGAGGCACTTTCAGTGAGATACTCGATCCGTTCAATGGAGCTATTGGAAAGAAAGGAGGGTTGAACATACCGCATTTCTCCGAACTCTGTCCTGACGCCAAAATCTGAAACCCAGACCTCCTAACCAGAGCCCCCTAACTGGGTAAGATGTGCGAACGGATAAAACACACCACTGAAACCACAGCCCGACTAACTGGTCGTGGATATAGATGTGCAAACGCATTTCCAGTAAAACCGCCCAGGCACCGTCAGGTCAGTGTTTTGGCTAACACGGTCCACGATTGATAACACGTAGCTGCTCACGCATGTCTCCGTGCCCTTGAAATGCAATGCTGGACTGGGAGTCAGCATGCACCGGTGAGTGCTAAATGAAGAACTTTAAAATACGATAATTCCCTAACGGACTGTCTCATCACTGCGGTCTTTTTGCCAACCGATAGGTATTAGAAATTTACATTCATCAGTGATACGGATTTATAGAATACTAAAAGACTGCTCAAAACCTAACAATTTTTCGGTGGAGTCTGTTGCAAGTCGTGCTGTTTTTAGGTTGCTGGCGCCATTTTTGGACTCCGACGCAAAGTATTCTAGCTTTGCTGCGAAAATAACAAGCATCGCCTGGCACCCCTCAGCTTTGTAGCCTCGCTGCTGATGCGCATTGTTTCACTTCTTGTCTTGAGCACTTTATCCATGTTGAAATCAACTTGTTGCGTTATCGATATCGGTGTGGACAGTTTTCTCAAAACTGCTGTCCACGTTGAGGTGCTTTGTCCCCTGGAAACTAGCATTGTCTTGAAAAACGTCGTGCGTAAAATGGATCAGATTACCATGCCGGAACCAGAACACACTGATGGACTGCGATCAATTCGTCGTCTTACGGAAGCAACTACCGACACCGGGACCATTATTGTACTTAACGAGTGGACCATAAGTAATATAGAGATATTACTGGACACTATTAGCCAAAACTGATTACAACTTCCTGATGTACGTTTTTCGGTGCCGTATACAGCGTCATACGAGAGCCGTTTGTACACGCCGTGAAATAACTATTCCCATGCCCAACTTTTTTATATGGTACGTCAGGTTAACGCGTGGCTGTGAACAATGATTTAATGCGTCGTGTGCTAAACCATTCAATATATGGTATCTCACTACACATGAACCAAAACGATCCTTTGATGGGGCAGTAATCTAAGAAGTATGCCAATCTCCTAATTGCCGTTACAAACGTGCGGTTCTCCTGACAGGTCAACATTACCGTCAGTATATCAACCATAAATTTAAAATAAATGCTCGAAGTAATCATCAAGGTTTCGCTTAAACAAAAGCATTCTCCTCAGGCTTGATGACAGTGCAAGCTGCACTGGCCAAACAGATGGTATTTCATTCCAAAATTATGGCCATTGTGAGTTCATCCAGTCTGTAGACGTTCTCTGTAGACTCTGCGTCCAGTGGAGTGGTGCCTAATGACCATGTCCACCACGACCGATCCATCGTCCTCCGACTGTTTCATTCAGATATTTTGACACACATAGCGTATAGTGTAGTGCTGTGCCATTCTGTTGAAACCAAACATAGTCAGGTATTCCCAGCTGCTCCAGTCTCGATACAACATTCTACTGCGAAATCTGCAGATAGGAATGTCTTAGTTAATAAACGATCACGCGAATATGGGTTGTGCCTGTAACATTTACTTTTACTAAAAAGAAAAACTCATAATCCGTGTTCCAATAACCCTCGCCTAAACCATCGTCTTGGGGCTACATTGACGTCAAATTCAAGCGAACCGAGAGGAGTCATTGATGTGTCAAAAATGGGGATTCTGCATGAATCTACTTAGGAAGAGTATTCCTTCCTCAGTAAACACTGTCGAATATATACCTCTTTCTGATAAGTATTACCTGCAAAACGACTCACGTTTGTCCTCATCTAACAACCAAACCTCCTGTAACCAGGTCTCCCGGTATGACCGATACTTGTATCTTCCGAATATCCTGCTTACAGTGGACTTCGAAGTGTTGCATTCTTGAACGAATCGACGGACGATCTTTTGGAGTCTGTTTTCACATGTCGCAGAACATCACTGACAGAATAATCATCTGTTGATGTGCGTGATCGACAAAATCTTCACAGATCATAAACACTGCCTGCGCGACAAACTTTGCCATCAGTCTTCGAATTGATGTATAGGTAATACACATGTGTATTAAACTTCCTAGTGGTCGCTGCTACATTCTTACCACCGGCCGCATAAATAAAAGGCAGTTCAATAAGCTGTGCAGTTGTCAGATTATCGACACGGCGTTCCCTTACTTGCGTTCTAAGAGTGTGATCTGTTTCCAGTATTAGCATTCGTTCAGATCAAGTGACGCGCGGCTGTTTTCCTGTCCCAAGCCTCGCACATGTACACCTCCCACATTCACGGTCAGCTAATCGGGTCGCGGTTTCAGTGGTGTTGCGCCCGTTTACCCATCCGACACGGTTAGGGGACGTGCGCGTTGTGTAAGTTCTTTGGTCTGGGTTTCAGATTTTGACGACAGGACAGAGATGCGGGACATATGGTATAACATGCACCTTCGTTTTTGAATCGTTTGTTAAGTAAACTCGGGGACCAAAGAGCAGGTCTCAACGCCAAGAAGTCATGGGACAAGAAGTGACTATTACAGCCGTATGTGTGCATTCTGTCACCAGGACGAATGACAATGCACTGCTCCCGATGGGCACGGATACACGTCAACCACGCAAATGAGTGTACGCGTTCGTTGTCCTGTTTTCACATAACCAATAAAGAAATTTCTTGCAATACATAACTTTGCAGGCCAAGCGCTTTTGCAGTCACAACACTTGATAACGCACGGCTCCACAAATTTGTTCGACAGGCGGAAGGCGATGATCATGCTTTCTCGGTTATTTCCATCATTTGATTATATCCGAATGAAGCTTCTGACCCACAAGTCTCTCTGCATACCATCACAAATCTCTGTTGGGAGTTGGCAATCCGCACAGTGTTGACATACTCAAGATGGTTTTAACTACTTACGTTGTCTAGCAGACCGCAGGGAGCGTGTAATCAGACGACATCGACTGCCTCAGAAAAGAAGCAAAGTTTTCAACTATCTTTTTATCGCACTGCATCGTACCGAATCACAAAAATGAAATCCCTTACTGCAAGGTAGTCGTCAATGAAACTTCTTCCGCAGACGTTATATAAAATGTCCGATGCTTGAAGCTACTTCGACTGACGACAACACGGTTTCTTTCATCCCGAGTTTTATCACTGAAATGAGTGAAATTATAGGTACCACGCTCGCGAATCAGAATAAAATAATGCATCACTCAAGAGTATGTCACTTCTGTGTCTAATCACACATGTGGACGCAAATGACCACATTTGGTCTTATCGATTCAAAAAGATCTTATCTGGAGTAATCCAGATCCATTCACTGAAACGGTACCCTCGAAAGTAGACGTAAAGAAAACTCACCTCACAAAACGGACCAGAAAAGCCCTTTGGACAGAAACACTGTGTGCTGGTTCCATGTGATACACACTTGCCACCGTTAAGACAGATGGGGTTGCCAGTGTAAGAACATGGATCCACTGGATGCTCGCATCTGGTGCCCTCGAAACCCGGTGGACATCGACAGAAGTAGGATCCATGAGTGTTCACACACTGTGCACCGTTTAGGCACACAGAGAGACCTTCTTCTGATTGAACGTTTGATGCACATTCATCTACATCACGGTCACAAAATTCTCCTTGGTAAGGAAGAGAATAAAGTTGTGATGCAAAATCGACGGAGTTTAATAGGTGATAAGTAAAAGAACACTAGTTTTGTCAGATTAATTAGTCCGAGAAGTGTACCACTAAGAGAAAGAAAGAGTATGAGACATGAGGCGATCAATCAGCATACTTGCCAGGAATTTTTGTTGCTATAGGTACAGTCATTCAGCAAGCGTAAAATGTACCAAATGCCACTGACTGCTTTTCGCGTCAGAGTATAGCTGAAAATATCGCCTAATTCGAGTAAAATTGGTCTCACCATCGATGTATCAGCACGTGAGCATTTTTGCCGCCATCTTCGTGTTAGCCATCTCGATTACCGGATGTGTGTGGGCAGTTTCTAATTCGAGTAACATTTCCTCAGGACTGTTACCCGTTAGACATTGCTCACGTCTGATTACAGCTTTCTGGTGACTCATCCCGAACGAAAGCATAAGGCTTGCTGCTTAAATCAACAATCAAATAACCAAACCCGGTATCCGTGACATCAACGTGGCATCAGCAGTTCGCTGAAGACGTCCGTACAAGTACTTCATCATTACACAATGCATGATCATTCAACGGATGAAAGTGATGTGCACCTCAAGGTTGGTAAGTATGAGAGACGAAAGATTGTTCGCGAATTCACAGACCGAACGGTAAACAAACACAAGAAAGGATGAGGTGCCAAGATTGTATTAAAGGGTAAACGGGCGTGCGCAAATCAGTAGTCACACATCAAGTGAGGTATCCTACAGGACATCAAGCTTCTGAAGAGAGCAGCCGCACTCTCCGACAAGTATGTATGCTAACTGTATCGCAAAGGCCTCGCCTCCGTAACGGTATAATCTAACATTAGTTTCAAGTGAACACGGCAGTCTCGCGGGAGCGTCTGAAAACTATCGTACGGCAACAATTTCGCGTCAGCATAATCGAGATCAGTCAACCTACCACCAGGCAGGAGGTCCACACTGGCGTCCTACAAGTGTTGTAGACAGCCATCCATTGTTTCGGCTACAACGAATCTAAACGGAGATAGTACGTCCGTCATACGTACGCCGCTTCTGATGGTGACAGTGTCAGACGGCTCACCGCACACCTTGGTCTGAGCTGAATTATGAGAATAAAGCGCCGACGTCATGTTCACATGCACGTCGGTAGACTCGTGAGTTTAAGCGACTCTGGAAGTTTAAATCAATCGACCGAATCGAATGCACCTTCGTCATCCAGGAAGAGGACAGCAGTTGACCGGTGGTAAGTGTTAGGCTGACCCAAAATTTGACGTCTGCATCACTCGGATCATGGTGTTTTCAATGAGTCAGCACAGGAGTGTTTACGGAGTCAACGTTGCATATGCGTGGAGAAACACATGACGATTGGATGTAAAAGCAACAGCGGACCATTGATGGTGTCCAAAGTTAAACAGATTATAACACTTAAAACGCTGATTGCGATGTCTCTTTCGTGCCTTTCTAAGTCATTTATCTGAAATCACCGACTCATTTCCAGTTCCCAAATAAAATTAAGTCGCTCTGGTGAATTGAAGTTTTCGTGAACCACACGAAAAACTACGATCTGGACCGAAACCGATGCGAAATCAAATTTTCTGCATACATTCATTGGCAGCATGCGTTTTCTTATCGTGATGATTGACAACATCAACCGATTGGGACCAAGGTAATCATTTTCAAAAGTCTTGACAAAAATTCTCGAACGAGGATACAAGAAAAACTTATTTTCCTGCTGCTGGTAGGCAATTTGCAAAGTGGTACTGGTGATCGATATCAGCATCGCGAAAATGTTTGTTAGGAGGAAAATCCTGTTAAAAGTAACCACCAGTTAGTTTCGTTACATTTTGCAAACAATATTGATCCTAAAACGAACAGTTACTGGATTATTTCTTTGGAATACTATATATAGGACATATATACATATGTACTGCTTCTAACAAGTTACAGACTCAGTCACGTGTGGGTCTGAAATCAATTCTCGTTTAGGACAAGCATGTGTACTAGTAATGAGTCTTAATTAGCGTGTGTAAAGGGAGTCGAAACGTTGTTTTAAAGTAAGTCAGCCGGAAACGCCAGGCTTACAGAGAAGGATGAGGTCAAAAATCAATAATCTGACACGTAATCTGTATGCGTAAGTAATCCATAAATGTTTGCACAAAACAAACCGTATGACTCCGTACCCCATGGAATTCAATGCATTTTAGACAATACATGAAACAATGGGCCTAAGAAAACAGTGTGTTCAGTCGTACATACCTTGAAAGAATCCCACGGCTGTATCACATTGACATACCACGGACCTGGAGCCCAATACAATTGCGTTTGTGGACGTTCCATTTGATAAAGAACACTGAGCCCAATTATGACAAGGTTGATATGGGCATGGAGGAGAGTTGGGGTCAATAACGGAAGTCAGTCTTTGAGCAGCATCCATCGGAGTTGGTCGATGATCAGACAATTGACAACGATCCCCACTCGCTCCAGGGAGGCAGTTGCATAACAGGCCGTCGATTTGATCCACACATGTACCGTATGGGCCGCAAGGTTGTGTGAAACAATCGAAAGTATTCCGTTCACAACGTTTACCTTGTAGAAAAAAGAAACACGGTTGGTTGGAGGTATTTAATTATTGTATTCATGAGTCAGTTGGACACTAATGGTTAGATCATTCAGAAGGTCGTAGTAAACTCCACTAATAGTATCAATCAAATAAGACAACATGAATAACGTGGAGTGGGGACACACGTGACCTTCAGGTTATCCTCCTTATCTGTTAATATAATCCTGAACGTTATGATTTGACTGACTCACCAAACTTGACGGACGGTTTTCTTCCTGGTAGCCAACAGACGTGATCAAAGTTACAGGTCTAAGTAACCAGACCACCCGCTAACCTTTCGTTATTTGTGGTGTTGAAAAGAATCCCGCCCGTCATTAGAAAGAGGAGGCGCGTAGAATGCATGTGTACCATCAATTCCACGATCTGGTTCAGAGAAGTGGTTTGTTCGTGACGTGAATTCAAGCATGTTTGATGTGATTAGACCAATAACAAAATAGAACCATGAGGCGATTAGACAAAGTCGCGATCGCAAATAATGAAACCTCCAATCATTTCCTTGAGCGAAGCTGATAGGATTCGCCTGTACAGCTGAAGACTTCGTTAACACCCAGTGTACAAGCTGCAGACGCTATTCTTCAACGAATCGTGTGGCGTTTCACGGTGTACCTGCATCTACAGCCAGTATACCGCAGTGACCACCGACGAAATGGTGTTCTTTTTCGCATAGGCTGAAATCTATCAGCCGTTAGTGGTTGTCTTGCAGCGAGCAATCATCCACCACAGTTTCAGAAATGCAACAGATCAGGAAAGTAACCGTATATGCAAGATTGCATGCTCTTTCGACTGACCAAGTATTTTTCAATTTCTTCTCTTCTTTGGATTCACTTTTTCCACCAGGATTTCCACGTCACCGCTTCGATGAACAGACAAACAAGCAAACAAACGAATGGTCTGTTATATGAGTATCTAAGGTTAGCAACCATATGATGATCGCATGAAACAACGTCGCTGACACATAGGTGTTTATCTGTTCGACTCCACCCCGTTTTGTCCACAAGTCTCATGACTTAGTGGAAGAAATTGTAACGCTTGAAACCACGAACACTAAGTTGACTCAGAGTCATTGCGGTTAGCTTTAACAGCTGAAGATGAAACCGGCCATGACTGGATATCACAGAATTGAGTGAGTAGAGAGAAATGTGAATATCACGTTGAATCGAAGTCTACGCCAAGCCAAGAAGATAGCAACGATATAGAAAACTACACACGTGGTTTCTAGCGAAAGTGACTTCACAACCTGCGGTGGACATATACTGTTCTCGAGTTGTAGGGCCGAAAGAATACCATCTGTGTGACCAGAAAATCAGGATTCGTATTGCAATAGAATGGATGTCGTGTGGACAGACGAAAAGTCAATGTTCTCAAGTCGTGAACTGTTCGCACACTGATGTTACTTGTTGCTGTTGCTGTTGTTGTGTGATCACCTGTTACGCCTTCAAAAAGTACCCTATAAACGAATTACAACAATGATTAAAATTAGTAGCTTTGTGTCTGTAACAAACTTCCACTTTGATCAAAATAACACATCTCGTTGCGTTAAACCCCAACAATTCGACTAAGAGAATTTCACGGTTTAACCCCTAATACAATACAGGCTCATTAGTTTGCAAATGCTCAACCAGAAACAGGCTTCAAGTAGTGATTTGACAGTGCCGACACGGAGTCCGTTGTGGACAGCATGCATGCAAAAATCGTCCAGTGTCATAGTAACCCTTGAATACTGGGTCAATTCTTTTGAACGCAACCATCCCACATAAAAAAAACTAATATACTCATCGCACATGATGTAATGGGATCGGTGGCTAGTGTGTGTGCGTGTGTGAAGGAGGTTTTCACATGGATCAGTGAACATGCCAGCTGATAGGCTTACAAATTGTGTATGTTCGCTTCGTTTGACTGCGCATCAAATGAAACTGAAGTATAATGAACTGCTGTGCACCATTTCGACGACCAGACATAGATCAACATATCCCAGACATGCAACCAAGTGAATTAAACCAATGTACACTGTCATGAAAACCACTATACAGTAAGCATATGAAACAGTAGTATTCATTCGGTTGCTACATCAAACTAGCCTGAGTTTGCAATAATTGTGTTACTGAACGAAACGAGAAAAATAAGGTGCAGTATTACTGTAACAGTAGCACAACTTACATTCTAACAATCAACATCATTGTTCCATTTTTCTAAAGTTTTGCAAACAGGTAACACAATTTGTTACAGAGTACAAGCTGCCTTGGTTGTATGTTCAAACCAATTACTGATCCTGGCAGATATAAGGATATACACTGCTGATGAACTCTGATCAGAGATAAGAAAGAACCAAGTAGAAAAGGTCTAGCCAAACGGGAAGTCACCATCAACTTTTGGTAGCCTAAACTACTCAACAGTGAAAGCTATCGAATAACAGTTTACTCGTCACAAATGGTCCACAATGAGATGCATTCATATGAGCTACCGCCTAACGTAAAAGTAATTCAGGGAAATAGAAATCGTTTAAAAAAAAGTGGGGTTGAAAATTAAATCACGCACATAAATCGCACCATCGCTTCCGGAATGTTGCTGCAAAACCCAAGGATAGTTGTCTGTCAATGGTGGGATCCGAAAACCACAGCGGCGCCAGCCACAAACAAACCTAGGCCAATTAGACCGTGAAACCGCAAATCGTTTCACAACCTGGCCAACGTTTAATGCCAGAAGAGACTCAACCGGCGTCCAGGTCACTCAAAGGTCATGAGATCCTCGTGTGTACAACGATTCTCACCACAGTTCGCTAACGCTCCAATTAAATTATTAAGCACATCAAATGATTCGGCCATGGCGCTAGTTCAGGATGGACTGGTTGAATTGCGCGAGCATCACTTGAGCGATTCCGTGTCCGGCTGTTGTGGGTCCCCAATCGTGTTCTCTTGCAGGTCAACGAAACCGTTCAACAAGCCCAACCAGTCGGCCGAAGGATAGGGTCAACAGCGAATCAGCTGATTCTTCACAGACGTTCAGCGTGATGAACCACGGTAGGAAAAGATACAATGCAATGAGTTAGGGGTCGACGGGTGACGCCGTTAGCCGGCTGGAAGTGTCCGATGACACCAACAATTCGCAGCGTGCCTCCATATACTCGCTGGATATATCACTGAATCACTTTTGAATCAGATTATTTGTCCTACAAGTTCCTGTCATAGGACTTGTGCTCTTAATACGAGAGGAAAAGCAGCGGAAATTGGTGAACCTCTAGAATCGATTGTAGATTACTCGTGAATGTAAGAAATAGCGTGATGGCGGCTCAATCCAAGATCTTATTCTACCAGGACAGCAGATTCAGGACTTGGGCAACTAAAGCCTTGTGATAGGTCAGGATGGTACGAAACCAGCGTAAAATAGATTGCATCCGCTGGTCGCTCTTTACAGTGTGTTTTGGAAGTATGGACCCGGAAATAAAATTCGGAGTCTGAGCCAAAGGGCGGTAATGCGGGACACGTTTGAGTATATGAATTTTTTCTGACCCCACCACAACCCAAGCCAACGAACAGGCTCGCTGACCGAGTCGGATGGGCGAACGAGCGTGACACAGCACCAGATCTCAAGGTCTCAAATGTGCATGTAGAGCAGCAACCAGGTGTTATCAATTGCAGACCACAGTGGCCATCCATTGGCTGAGCCGATGTACTCGGGCGACTGGGCTGGAAATGCACGTACCCAACGGTCCCATCCTAACCACACCAGCTAACCGGGCTACGGTTTCGGCGGTTGTGTCTGTCCCCTCACCCGACTCAGTTAGTTCGTCGGTCTGCGCTCCCATGGGAATAGAAAAAATTCAAATATTCAAACGCGTCATACGCGCACGAACCATGGCTGCGCTTCGGTTCGGATTCCGGATTTTGTGGCCGGGGTGTACTCTAAGCGAGTGAACACCAAATTAACATAGATACCAGTTCAAGTGGGTCCGAAAAATTGGAGACACGTTTGTCTCGGATGTTAGGCGGTGAACTGAGCAAACGAGAAAATCAGGCAGTGTGAAAACGGAGCGATTGAAACGAGTAGCTGGAATGAACACCATCTTTGGGGAATGGTCGGAACTATCGTAATGTGAGAACGGGCATCATCATGTGAGAAACTGATGGTGTACCCAAATGGTTGCTACTCCTGGTGGCTATGCAAGTAAAATGATTTTATCGAGGTAGGAACATTACCGGAACTGCACAGAATAAGGCAATCACACAAGTTAAACAACAATTGAACCATTTATGTAGATACGCTAACCCTCGTCCATATAAAGTGGAACACGTAGTACACATGGTCCGTTGCACAGTCGGTGAGAAGGCTGGACAACACGGATTAAACAATCGCCAATCGTCGCGATGTCAAATCGAAGCCACACGCCAGAAAGCTGACTGCATAACGCGCATGATAAGCTGAGAGTATTGTGTGCAGGGAATGGATGAGCTTTAAATCTATTCATGTCTAATTTATCTCATTCTAATACTTAGTGACGGAAGACGTAGAACTAGTTATCTGTTTCATTTGACTGCTGACAATGCATGAATTAGGACTAATGGTGATCACTAGCCCCATATAATTGACGATGACCATGCAGTGTTTGACAGCTCTTCTCTGAAATAACTATTTTACCAAACTATGTGGTGAATCCGGATTAGTGATTCTAAAACAAACACACAGCGGGAATTCCAATGAACTCTGTGACAGCTAAGTGATTAGAAATTTTCGATTGTGAAGTTGTTGACTGAAATTACGATGACAGCGTCTACTCGCAAAATAACTTGGCGATCTGAACGTTACAAACAGGTGAACGTGACTGAAGGTTTGAACGTGATAATTCGGTAGTGCTCAACGTGAGTTCGGTGGCACAGGGGTCGGCACAACGGAAGCATGTAAACCTGTTTTGTCGAAAGGTTGCAGCCACCAAGGGAAACGAGCCTGTAGTGCGCACACCTCTCTGCACTTGATGAATTTCGCGGTTATTATCCGAGTGAACAGTATCCGATCCGATATTTACTCCAGTTCCCAATACCCATCCATAGTCACCCGTGAGCAAAGGGGTTGGTCACTCTACCTCCCTAACTTATTAACGAAAGTGGCAGTCTTCAATGCACGCATTTCAATCACACGCCGTAGCAGAACTGTACTGGAGCCTCCTCCTGATTGGAGAACGTTCAGCCAATCAGAGCTCAAGCAAAAGCTGTTGTGAGCGAAACTGCAGTAGACGATGCTGGCCAATCAAAAAGGGGACCAGTTTCAATGTCGAGTCTTTTTAAATGAGGCGGTGATGAAAACAAATTGCTTGGACGTGTTTGAGATTCAAACAAACTAATTGCCTATATCAAAGTCTGACAACGTAACAATGAACGGACCAATCAAAAGACAACGTACTTGTTGTCCAACAACATCGTTGTTGCTCTACTAAAAGGCATTGTTTTCCCGGCAAGTTGCAAACGCTTAATGTCTCTCAGACTATTGTTATTCCGATTTTTGCGAGAAAGCAACCGGGTACGCAACAAATAACACCCAGTGAGGTTACGGATAGTCCGTTACATCTCTTCCATCGTCATCGCGGTCTTGTTGGAGAATTCGCCCTGATTTCCGTGTGGCATGCTGAACACCGCGGAGTTTCAGTTTTGCGGTGGACCGTACTGTTCTGTCAGCTGGATGGTATGTGATCATTGCTCCTACCCATCACCACGCCAAGCATAAACACTCCCGCGTAGATCGGTCACTATCATCTTCAATTCGGTGGTAGCTTTCTCAAATATGTACTTTTCTTCCTGTATTCCTGTACTCCTTATAGTTATCTTTCCAGCCATCGAAGAATGCTCGTTTCTTCCCTATCTTACTCAGCGCCATTTACTTAACATGGGCTCGAACAGCCTCGAAATTGTGATTCTTAGAATGACCCATCAATAAAGATTGTATGAGTTGTATGAAATTCGGAGATCAAGAAGGACCATAATTCTCCAAACTCTGGCAACGAAATTGGCTCTACTGAATACGGCGCACCTCCGTTACCTTCATTCAACGGCTGACGGTGTTGGCGTGCAAGATTTAGAATGCTACACCGCTTCTCGACCTCAGATAGTAAGCTCTTCCCATTGAAACACCTTTTCTTGGAACAAGGGGTGTGCGGCAACTAGTAAAATTTTATTATCAAGCGCCTTCTGGGTCTTTCGCGAACAATGAGAACTCACCTAAATCTATCGTTGCGTTTCTCGGTCAGGGCCCCAGTGTTACGTAGTTTGAGTATCAATTATTAATGGACTGCTTTCAGCCCATTGTCCAGTCCCTAATTTGAGTGCGTTGATCCTTTCAATAGTGGATCTGTTAGTCTGCAGTCTTTGATGTTGGCGTTGAGACTTCAACAATGTTCCTGGATCTGACCTGACGACGTTTTTTGCCAGGAGCGAAACGTATTCAATCAATCCAACTGCTGACTGTTCTAAAAATGGAAACACTCAGCTCATTCCAAACATGCTCTTAATCTGGGTTCAAAATGAGAACGCTCATATCAGGGACAAGTTTTCAAAGTTCATCCCTCTCGGTTATTTTTAATAACCAATCCGCCATCTACCTTCCCAGTCCCAGCATCCATTTGACAGTGAAATCATACGTCTGCAGACGGAGAGTCCAGAGCGTTAAAATTCTTCACGAATTCATCGTCGTCACCTCCCACCTCACTACTGAGACCAGGAATTAATTCATCGCAAAAACTGACAGATATCGTACAAGTGGTCCTATAATATTGAACGCAAGCATTAATCTAAACCTGACGGATTACTTTAGGACTGACCAGTTTTTTAAGTTGGCTGACATACCAGTTTCGGACATAGTCCGAGCGCACCATACGTAAAAAAAATGATCCCCCGGTTGTGAACTAAAGAGCCTAATTCACAGCGAACAGTTTAACCGCAAGTGAAGAACGAACTCTGACTTTCTTGGAAGAATCCACTTTTTTCCGTCCAAAAACCGCCTCCTCCCTCGAGAAAAAGATTCCATCCAACCAGAATGAAGTGAAATGTCGTGAACAATCGACGGGTAAACTCCGACATTTTTTTTATCTGCTCGGCCTTTACTCCGGTACGCTCATGGGGTGGCTTAGTGACCTTAACTACATTATTGATGTCTGTCCTTCGATTGTCTGATTCGAGAATGTTTTAGGTCGCTATGCGCCATATAAATATCTTGCAATTTTCTCCCTGTTGCACACACGTTGTTGGAGCAGCACCGATGCACCCACTGCTCCGGAGGGGCCAAAGGAAGGACCATTACCGTTTTAAGAAACGTCAGCACCGGTTCAACCAGAACTCTCGCAAGTCACACAGGCCCCGCTTCCAAAGAGTACAGATCGTTCTCCCAACAAGAAATGACGAGCACGTAAAGCACAGAAAGTACGTATCTATTTCCATCAACGGTAGGTCAATCAGGCTACAGCTCGATACAGCATCCGATACTGCACTAATCTCTGATCGCACGTGGCACCTGATTGGTGCACCTACAATGTACCCGACAACCTAGCTTAGTCGAAGCGCTACCGGCGGTCGATTGCCTAGCATTGGCGAAGTCCAGTGCACTGCAGTCCTTAACGGATCGTCAATCAAGGGTACCTGCTACATGACCCGCAATCCTGACCTTAACCTCCTTGGATTGAATCGACAAACTGCACCTATTTGACAGACCATCGCTCCAAATCTGTAACCGAACTCAAGCTCAGCAGAAACCCACAATGTCCCCAGAAATCAACTCTCAACTCACAAACGCTATCCAGCAGAGACACTCGGATGTGTTCGCAAAAGACCTCGGCTGGTGCGCCAAAATGAAGGCAGTTTTATCTTTTCGTTCTCGAGCAAAGCCGGTATTTCGACCCAAGCGTCCAGTACCCTACGCTGCGCTGGCAAATGTCGAGCAAGAACTGGGACGTCTTCAGCAAACTGGAGTGATTGAACCGGTGAACTATACAGCATGGGTGGCTCTTATCGTCATGATCAAAAAGACAAATGGAACAATACGACTTTGTGCAGACTACTCCACAGGTCTGAATGACGTCCTTGAGACGTATCAGTATCCCTTGCTGATACCGGGAGATCTCTTCACAAACTTGAATGGCGGGAAATGTTTTGTGGAGCTTAACCTGGCCGAGGCTTACTTACAACTGCCAGTCGCTAAAAAGTCCAAGGAAACGTTAACAATTAACATCCACAAAGGAATTAACCGATTTAACCACCTGCCATTCAGTGTACGGACAGTGCAAGCCACCTTCCAACAAGTGATGGATAGGATGCTCACGGATATTCCCAGTGCGGCTGCCTACCTAGACGACACCATAGTCATGGGCCACAATGCAGAGGATCTGGAGCAGAAGCTGGACCAAACTCTTACTCGTTTGGGTGAATATGGTTTCCGGCTTCGTGACAACCAATTCAGCTCTGGAATGTCCAGCATCAAATACCGTGAATTCACTGTGGGCAAACATGGACGACGACCTGACCCGGCCAGTGTAGAAGCCATACAGAGGATGCCACCTCCAACGGGCGTATCAAATCTACGATCTTTCATGTGGCTGGTCAGTCACTACAGTTCCTTCCTCCCAGAGCTCCATCGAATCCGAACGCCAATCAACCGTTTGCTCACTAAGGATGCCAAGTGGGAGTGGTCAAGAAAATGTTAACAATCCTTTGGTCACACCAAAGCCCTGCTGACATCAGACCACCTCCTTATGCATTACGATCCGACGCTACCACTTGTCGCGGCTGCAGACGCATCTAGCTATGCAATAGGTGCTGTGATATCACATACGTTCCCAGGTGGAAAGAAAAAGGCAACCGCGCATGCATCAAGGTCACTTAAATTCCCTGAACGAAACTACAGTCCGATCGAGGAGGCCCTGGTAACAGTCTCCGCAGTGAGGAAGTTTCATAAAATGTTGTACGGGCGACATTTCTCTTTGTTAACAGATCACAAACCGTTGCTTGCAGTGTTCGGTTCAAAGAAAGAAATCCCGGTATACAAGGTCAGTCGCCCGGAAAGATGGGTAACAATGCCTCTTGCCTACGATTTCACGATACAATACCGTTCCACAACTAGATTTGGCCAAGCTAACGCATTATCCAGACTCATCGGATCACAGGCACCGAATGACGAAGATACAATGATCGCAGCGATCAATATTTAACCTGATGTACATCACATCCTCAGTTCGAGCACTTCCAGTGACAGCAGAGCTGATCAAGGGGGCGACCAAAATGGATCCAATTTTGAGGCAAGTAACGACGTTCATCCGCATAACATGGCCACACGCAGACCTCACTGGAGACTTACGGGAATAATTCCACCGTCGAGAAGCCCTTACGATCGTGGACAAACACGTCACGTTTTTCATAGAGTAGCAGTCCCGGAAGCCCTCCAACGACAGGTGCTCAAATAATTTCACACCAAGCGATCAATCGAATGAAGTCTTTGGCACGCAGTTTTGCCTACTGGTCACAAATTGACAAGAAAATTGAGAAGCGCCACCAAAAACACACATTGCGTTGTCTGGCTGCGAAAAACTCCGTGAAATATGAACTGCACACTTTGCCAGCAACCCAAAGGCCCTGGCAAAGGCTCCACATGGATTTTGCCGGATCCCTTAGTGGGCAAACGTATCTCGTTATCGTCGATACGTACACCATATGGCCAGAATTTCACAACCCACGATAGCCGAATATGGACAGCACTATAGAGAAGCTGTCGGAACCCTTCAGCTGTTTCGGACTGCCAGAGACGATGGTCACAGAAAACGGTTTTCAGTTCACCATCTTCGAAAACTACTGCTAACGGCTAGGCATCCAACACATGCGATCTCCAGTTTACCACCCTCAGTCGAACGGACAAACTGAAAGATTTGACGACACCACGAAGCAAGCATTGCTGAAAGCCAGAGGAGGAGGTCCCCCAAATCATGTTTTACAGACCTTCTCGACCAATTACCGGACAACCCCAAACCCGAACATCCCAGATGACAAGTCGCCGGCAGAATGTATGTTCAACAGAAAATTGAGAACTACCTTTGATATCATGACCCCGTATTTAAACCGGAGGGGAGGACGCAATGCAGGATTGAAAAGACAGTACGATCGATGACACGGAGCTCGTGCACGATCGGCCAGCCGTTCCTTACACGCATGTTTCATGGACCGCTGAAGTGGAAGGGAAGAATAAACGTCCAACGGAAAGGTTCAGTCCTCTATGAGGTAAAAGTCGGCGAGGCCACGTGTGCGACACGCAAACGAGATTCGCCGAAACCGCGGAGATACACAATGCGACCCGGTAGGACCAACGGCACAACTCGATATACTACTGAACAGATTCGACTTGAAGAGGAAAGAACGCCCTATCGAAGCCGAACAGTCGTCAGAACCGACGTTACAGTTCCTAGGATGCTGAGCACAAGTATCCCGTGAGGTGAAGATGACGGACGAACAGATGGGGTAAACCGGTCAAACCTATTCAAGTCGATCTTCGGAAGCAGTCTTACGACTGAACCCAACAATCTTCAAGGAGGAGGTGTCAGTGGAATCCATTTTTCCGTCCAAAACCGTCTCCTTCCTCGAGAAGACGATCCTATCCAATAAGAATGGGCGGGAGTGTTGTGAATAGTCGAGCGGTCCCTTCCGATATTTTTTCACCCGTTCGGTTTTTATTCCGCTATGCTCATTGGTGACTTAGTGACGTTAACTACTTTTTTGATGTCTGTCCTTCGATTTGAGAATGTCTGTAGGTCGTTAAGCACCCCTCAAATACTTCGCAATTTTCTCCTTGTTGCAAGTTGTTGGAGCGAAACAAGATTGCTTTTTGCACCCGTCTTTTGGTTTGTCTTGGGAGCAATTAACGGGAACAGCCACGTTGTTTACGGGACTAGGATTTTTCGTGTTAATTATTACGAGGAGGAGAAACCGACTTCTAACAATCGCACTGGTCTACCATGTACAAACCAACGTATTCTGTCGAGGTTTTACAGCAGAACTTAAAGTTGGTTTGTTTAGAAACCAACAACTAAATTGACTGATCGTCATACGGCACAATTCCCTTTATGCAAACAGCGTTGTAAAGAACACCTTGCATAGAGAAGGAAACTCACAGTGGTTCATTCTTATGCTCCCAAAAACAACTATCATCAATAAAAAGGTAGTTGTCATTTTATTTTCGTAAAAGTGGTTTTCTTAATTTATCTCAACGCGCTAGGTTTTTTCCAACTCAAACCAGCTTGTAAATGCATTCCCTCTGAAAGTGTTTGTGCATCCCGGCGCAACCATATGTTGGTATGCGCCACTTCTTGCCCTTCTTCCGTCATTCCCAACTTGGATCGAGTTCTATACAACTCCATGTTACAGAACAGATTGTTAATCCTCCATAGAACTCGCATCGTTTTCCACAAAAATGGTAGTTGAAAGGGAGTTTCCTTATGAGAAGAGTTCAGTTTACTCTATCAGATTATCTGACTCAGTTTGCAATTTCTTCATCACTAGTCAGTACTTGTCTCTTGAACTTCCAGTCTCCTCTTTCCATACTCAATTGAACGACGAGTATTCGTAAATCTTGTGATCTCAGTTTCAACTTCTGTCAAACTTCTGGTCGACTCCAGCATAATTTTTGTCATTCTGTACAGCACACGCACATGTGTCCACGGAAAAGTGCACACCATCTATTACGTGGTTGCATGTTGTTTGTCCGGTCCGACCGCCAAACAGACACTGTGTGACCCGAAAGCTGTTATGTGACCGGGGTATTTCTAAATAATTTGCCACAAAGTAACCTGAACAACACCTAAAACAGTACACAGCTCTAATAATCAATCTATCACGGGCCTCTCCACTGAGGAACGCAAATGTACGCTACGAATAAAGAAATAACTGTTGATGGAAAAGACGAACACGCAGTTCACTGCAATTACACAGGTCATGGGGAATTGTGTCCAAAGCTTACAAGGCATTTATGCACATCACATTAATTCACAAAAGTGTAATTCCACACACACCACCTTACCTTCAAAACCCCGAGGACAACGACAAGTGTACGACGACTCATTATTCATCGTCTGATCACGTTCACAAACGCCTCCATGTAGACAAGGTCGGTAGGCACATGGGTCCGCGATTAGCTCGCAGCGATTACCGTGGTACCCTTCGGAACAGTGACATATGTCCGCGTCACACCAACCCCCATTCAAACAGGTGATATTCGTACATCCCACTGTACCAGGCTGAAGAATGAATGACCAAAAATGTATTATTACTATCGCTGCCATAATCATTAACAATACTGTCATAATTAGCACTGTGCACGGGTCTAATGAAAGACTTCGCGGTAACTCATAAGTCTGAAACAAAAGAACAAAATTTAGTAAACAGAAACAGAAAAACGCAGAATAAGACATCGACAACAAAGGAAAGGAAACATTTTGATGGCCTCATACTGTACGCGATTAAGCACTAAGTTGGTTGCATTTTTTGGAAGGTTATAGAACAACTGCGCATAATACAAGCTAGATAAGGCTATCGTAACAAGTATAATAGCATGTTGATGACCGGCTTCGGCCATCAGCTACAAATTCTGGTATGGCTGAACAGTCGCACTCAACATCTTTTAGGCCCCAGTCGAGAAGTCGTGTAAACACAACTGAGGCAACACGTATAACGACCTAGACTGAATCACGGGTTGCCCATCGTACGGGTTTTCTGGGAAAACTCCAACAGCACAATCAAGATGCAGTATGGTAGGCGCTAGGCACGCTGCGTAAGACATGTTGAGTTTCGTCCTGGGGGTAGGTTAATCTACAAACAGTATGCGGATGACATTGTCTTACATAGCCCACAAGGCAAAGATATGCAAATCATGCTGAACAAGGTGAATGATCAGGGTGGTTCGTATGAAATGTGCCTCGCGCTTTCAAATTGCCACTTCAAGATTGTAGACCATCCACTTGAGACTGTGGACACCTTCACATACTTGGGTAGCACTATCTCGTTAGCTTGTAATATTGCTAATGAGATATTAAAAATGATGGCCAAGACACGAGTTGCCTTTATCAACCAGTCATCTGTCGCATCGAAAGGACGGCCGGTTGTCAGTGAAGTGAAAGGTATATAATGCTTGTGTGTTCTGTTTTGCTCTATGGTTCGGAAGCCTGGCCTGTTCGGATCGCAGATATAAGTAGACTTGCTGCGTTTGACCATCGTTGTCCTCGCCAATCAGCTTACATTAAGTGGACTGATCACGTGATCAATTCGGCCGTTCGTCGGCACGGATTCCGGAACGGTCGGGATGTGCGATAACCGATCAGCAAATCAAGTTGCACGGCTCACAATGGTCGAGTCAGTTATTCTGTATGCCAGCTTAGTGTTTGCCGTAGCGGGCATTACATACTGAGACCAATAGTAATTGAGTAAAACCGCGTAGCGACCAGGCAATAATTCAAACCACTAGTTAGAAACGCTACCGGGGATGTCAGTTTACTGCAATCCCTCGTTTATTTGTATTAATACCGTTTTTAGATTCACCGCCTATATTTCTTCCATCAATACTTAATCCTTCTAGAGATGTGCTCCCCTTCCAGATTACTTCACGTCACTGTTGAAATGATCGGCGACCTGAGGCACATTACCTTCTGATGAGGCTCAAAACCGTATTGAATGGAAGAACGTATGAATAAAGAAAGTGAGACTATTTGACCTAAAGAAAAACTATCTATCACTGCCACACATTATCGATACTTATCAATACTCACGTGATGCTGCCAACACAGGTAGGTAACGCTCTGTGGACAATTGTCGAAAACGAATCACTAACAGAAATAATCGAGACGTACAGGTTAGAACAAGACAACTTAGAGCAGCGTTGTGCGCACAGACGCGTTTTATACTCTGCTTCTCAATGAGGCGTGAACATCAGGGCGATGAGTCACTTTGCGATTTACGAAGCGTCGGGCACAATCAGAGTACCGGCATCTAGATAATGTCAATTATCAGTGATAGATCGCACATAAACCTCGGGTGATTACATAAGCGAAATACCTGCTGAATAAGTACTCTTTCGCTGGATTCAGTGACTTGATTCGGCAATGTGGACGGGCGAAGTTGTTCGCACAACGAACCAGTGTGACTTGCAGGACAAACACAGTGCCAACCATCGCCTTCATCAATGCACACACCGCCATTTACACATGTTACGTTCGAGCAAGTTTGTGTCCACTTCTGTTCGCATAAGTCCCCTGTGAAGCCTGATGGAAAAAAAGACGATGGTGACGGTAAGATCAACATTTCTAAACAGAAAGGTTGCGTGGAACAAAACAGCGATTTATTAGGTGCAAACATCCAATAGTTAAACCAATTCAAGTACGTCTCTAGTTACCGAGAAAAGAACATTCAAGATATGAGCAGCGTGCATATAATCTTGTCAGTGTTAACGATCACTGTTCTAAATGAGACCAAACTGTGAAGAGAAAGGGCTTCCGCCGAAGCCCTGATTCTTCACAGTTGGGTCTCATCTAAAGTCATAAATCTGCTATACTACTTATTAGTAACACGAACAGTGTTCTCTCTAGCTAATTTTCAAAAACGTGTTGGTATCCGGAGGTGACATAACAGTGCGCTCAAGAGATGACGATGTCGCTGATATGACAGGATACCGCTGGCGTAAAAACGTGTGTCATTAACATTTAAAGTGTTACTCCTGCTGAAACAATCACCAGAAGACTCAACACGGTTGTCAGCAAAGGGCTTACAATGCTGTCAAACAAAGTACTTGTTTCAATTATGTTCTGGAGTCGTGTCTATCATTAAAAAATAAAGTGCCTGCTTCTGCTACCTCCTCCTGTGCATACTCCTTCGATTGTTTCCACGGGACTAGTTCAGTGGGCTGCACGGCCAGATATCCGAATACACCTGTCAGCATCATTCAACCTGGAACAACAGTTAACTTAGTTGGTGACATCCGTTTCGGATTAGCTTGTCACAGTAACCGAAGCCAAAGGACATCTGCGCATAACACTCACCACGAATGGCTTATACTGCACCACTTATAGTTTCACACGCACACACTCCGTATCTACTGTAAACCCGGAGGAATAAGACCAGGAGGCGTGTGAATGAGGCATTTGTTGTTAATACTGAACTTATTAAAAAGACTATCGGTGCGATTGTGAAACAACTGGTCGATTCGACCCATGCCTTTCAACCTGGTCGACCGAACGTCCAATCTCCGAGAGCACAGAAACCCTCTGTTCAAGTCTTGCGATTGTTATAGCCGACTGTTAAGAATGATCAAAGTGCCACGGTTCCAGGTGCGTCATAATCGTAACCGAATTATGCCAAGGTATTTTCTTCATTTGTATTTATGATGTGACTGGTTTCATTTAAATGTGTTAACTGTCGTCGTTTGGCTTTAATAGCAGCAATTCATAAAAACGTTATATATTTACCATGAGGATGGGTAGCTAAAAACGAGCCTGTTCGCTGCTGTGTGGTTTTGGTGATTACTTGAGAGATTTTCAATCAGATGACATCAGGTTTGTGATAGCTATTTATGAAATAACGATTGTTTTTACAGCTAATCACACATGACAATAGTACGACATCCTATTGATAAACAGATTGAGAATAACACAACGTTACGAGCAAGTTGTAATACTCTACGTTTCAACCACCTCGGGTGACCTTCCCGAGGAGTGTTGTAATCGATTACAACTTCATTCGTACTAAATTTGGTGCGGATATGGTACGACATTCTGTTTGGCGAAAAGGGGAATTTTTTATGAAAACTATTCAACATGGCTTAAGTTCGAGTCAAACCCTATTTTTCGCCCGGTCAGTGTGGATAGATACAGGTCACCTCGGACTACCAGTGTGCAGTGGCTACGGCCGTAACGGTCTGAAGTAGTGTTTATGGTGTTCCTCCATACTCACTCTCAAACCGACACTCTACGACCGGTTTCGTTCTTCACTGGACGCATCAGACAGATCTTTTGAATGGAAGGTGAAACTCAAGAACAGAAAGTTCCTTTGATACAAGCAACATCTTAGAAATATGAAACAATTGGTTCCCTCGAGCAGTTTGAACAAAGCAGATAGAACATGAAAACTGGTAGATGCAAGCATTTCGTATTGACTCATCAGTACCAAACTTACAATAACATGGGTGGGCTTTATTTAAAACAATCGATTTGA
>QNGE01001016.1:125211-198556 GCA_008508345.1 Paragonimus westermani
GAGTCAAACCCTATTTTTCGCCCGGTCAGTGTGGATAGATACAGGTCACCTCGGACTACCAGTGTGCAGTGGCTACGGCCGTAACGGTCTGAAGTAGTGTTTATGGTGTTCCTCCATACTCACTCTCAAACCGACACTCTACGACCGGTTTCGTTCTTCACTGGACGCATCAGACAGATCTTTTGAATGGAAGGTGAAACTCAAGAACAGAAAGTTCCTTTGATACAAGCAACATCTTAGAAATATGAAACAATTGGTTCCCTCGAGCAGTTTGAACAAAGCAGATAGAACATGAAAACTGGTAGATGCAAGCATTTCGTATTGACTCATCAGTACCAAACTTACAATAACATGGGTGGGCTTTATTTAAAACAATCGATTTGATTTTCCACCCCTCAAATCGATTGTTTTAAATAAAGCCCACCCATGTTATTGTAATTTTGGTACTGATGAGTCAATACGAAATGCTTGCATCTACCAGTTTTCATGTTCTATCTGCTTTGTTCAAACAAGCAACATCCACAGTACTGGTGGCTGATCAGATGACAGGCCTGGGCTCGTAGCCCGAACAGTTTCGACACCCCCTCCTTCAAATTGCCTCCACCTGGGCGGAACCGGTTGAACAATGTCAGTGTGATAGTGAAAAACGAGGAACATCGTAAACATTTATTTTTGTTTCGACTGGGAACCGGAATAAATCCATTAAAATGTGTACCAGCGTTGCCAACTAGCTGTCCGGATGATAGAAGTCAAACCTTCGAAGAAATTCACCACAGCTTTCGTCGCTCTTAAGAATACCTAAATAATCGAGAACCTCAGAGGGTCTAGTAACTAGAATTCACCGTTATCTGTGTTCTTCGGACATAACAATGTGCCAGCCATTGATTACCGCTTATGACTATCCCTGAATATTACGGATCACTGGTAATCAAAAAGCTTTAGACTCCCGATAGAAAATCGGACAGAGCTGCTTTTCTCCAGCCATATCCCCGAGATAGATTAAACGTGTCCGTGTCACATCAATCAATAAAGTGAAACGACTTCAAAAAATACAGACCATCAGTTCCAAAGACGCACCGCTTCACCAGAGTTTTGGGCTTTTGCACAAACCTTACCGGTTTCAACTTCAAGCTGTCTCTACGTGGTGAGTAGTTGCCACAGTGGAGTGCTGTTCGTTCGAGGGTGTCCATCGAACAAATGAAAACCTATTTAAAGTCCAGAGAGCTCAGCAGTCACATATGTCGTACTGATGGTTTGAATGACCTGGTAGTCAACCACTCTTCGTCGATTTCACTTTTGAACAGCGATTGGACGAACGACAGGTTCTTTCATGTTTCTTGCACTTCCGGTACTGTCGGCGTCATAACGAAGAAGAGCGTTCTCTACCAATTCAAGCTTGCCGTGCAGCGTGTCACTTGAGTAGATTTGGTAAACTTTTTAGTTAGGTAACGTGCCAGGTTTCTCTTTATCTTAAACACACCTTTTTGGTTACTCATAAATATTTAAATGCTGCAGTGAAACCTGTTCATAGAGATGTGAAGCATAACAAATTGTCAAGACATATAAGGTGTGCACATCACGCAAACCCAAGGCAAGCGCCATTTGGGAACGGATGTGCCCTGCGTGTGGATGTTACTAGCAAACGCTGAACCGCTGATAGGTACAAGCAAACGTCAGAATAGCTCAATTTGTGCATGAGCTAACCATGGTTGGTAACTATCTGAACCACTAGATTGTGCTCGATTTTAGTGCAAAGGACATTTTTAGCTGCCAATGTCGTGCTTAAAGACCGGTGGGTCTTCATATACTCATCTGATGATTTCAGAAGAGTAACCAACATTCAATAGTTTGTCGTCATAAACGGAAATTTCCACAACATGGACCGTACCCTCCCTGGTCAAACCCAGATCAATTTTATAAAATGAATTGGAAAGAGAAAAGTAATGTTCACAGATTGGATTTATTGACCAGCTGGCATGATTAAAGATAGGGTGACACACCACCGGACGCCTTGTGTAGTAGACCGCCTTTGAAGAATATAGTTTGTCTGTGATCTTGGGTCAGATCTTCTAGCCAGCTGGTAGCATCTCATTAGTTTGCAATGTCACCGATGAGACCAACGAGAATAGCCTAGACACGTGTTGGATTCTACAACCTACACCAGCTGCTGCGTCGAACTGAATTCTCGTTATCTGAGAAATAAGAATGGTAGATAGTGACTGTGATCTGCCTGACTGTGATTTTGAAACATATTTTCGTGGCGAAACTGCGAGCAGACTTACAGTAGGTGGATAACGCCGTTTCCACGTCAAATGAAATGACCGCACAGGCAACCGGCAGTTCGCCGATACGTAGTCTCAGATCCTCAGCGATCAATTAGTCAATCTAATACAAATTCAAAGTCCGCGATGTTTCTGATGGTTGGGAATAGTGGTGGTGTTGTTTGTAGCTCGGGTTGATGGTTTTGGTATTGATATGTTCGCCGAGCTTGGCATTTAGGTTGCAAACGTTTCATCACCAAGCGAGGTGACATCATCAGTGCGTGAGTGTTTCGGCGTATAATTTTGAATGCGCCGAAACACTCACGCACTGATGATGTCACCTCGCTTGGTGATGAAACGTTTGCAACCTAAATGCCAAGCTCGGCGAACATATCAATACCAAAGTCCGCGATGGTTGGGTCACGTGCTTCGGCTACCAGCTGGAAGTTTCCCGCACTGGAGATTAGCTAATGAAGTCACCAATAGATGAACAAAACAATAAAGTGATTAGACACCAATGTAATCACTAAATATGAAGACCTTGCTGTTCTGTTGAGCAAACTGGATAGATCACTCAAGCGCTGTTGGAAATCTTGTGATCGTTCAAATCTTTTTTTAGAAACACGTGCCATAATCAACAGCGTGTCTGTAGCCACAGAATCGTTTCCGTCTACCCTTCTTTGCCCAGATACTTCGATTCCTTTTTCGGTCTGAAAGAAATTTGTTGTTTTGGAATATTCGAATTTGCGGTAGATCGTGGTTCGAATCACAATATCATCTGGCCGGGTTGATTACCGTTTACGAACAGATGAACACTGAATCAAAAATGTACCCTGATCTAAAGCAAATTAGGTTTGTCGCAAACGTTCGATAACACCCTTACGACTCGTCACCTCTTGCTCTTATGTTTCAATGTCCGATATTTCGGGCTTAACACGTCAACAACTGTACTGGACATTGTTTAGTATAAGTACTGAGTCATTCGCATGGAGGCAAACTTTAATGAAGCGTGCTGATAGTTATGCCATGGACAGACAGAAATGGTATGTCAAAAACAAGGGTGAATTAACTAACGATGTAAGATCACAATAACAATTTAAATGGACATACAGTCAAGCAGAAGGTTATTAGAAATCACGGTTTGTTAACAGAACATCCACAACAAATGTCCTTACATCATGTATCTAAAAAAAAGCTTGCCCAGAATAAGTCCCTGAAACAAACAATCGAGTGTACGAAACTCTGTTTAGTAATCCAAATGAGAGAATCTGAAAGCGATCATCTATCGATCTTGCGTCAAGCTCACATAGAAATTTGAAAGGAATAGATGAGAGGGTTCTGGTTCAACAGCAGGCCAACGAAAACTGGGGGAGAACATCGCTCACCTTTAGGACAACGGCAATAGAAGTCTTGTTCCGCCTCCTCTGATTTGAACGAACTCAATTCAGTCCGGTTTTCACACAAACCACCATTCAAACAAGGTGAGTCGGCACAAGTTGTAACTCGTACAGTGCAATGTGGCCCGGACCAACCTGGCAGGCAATGACATAGATAGCGACCGATCAAATCTTCACACTGTGCTCCATTTGCACAGGGAAAACTGGCGCACTCGTTGATTTGGTGTTCACAATTAGGGCCATCGAAACCTGGACGGGTTTGGACAAGGTGTGTTTTGATGAATGTGGTTAAGATAAACAACCTAATGGTTTTCAAAAAAAAAACAATGGAGAGCAGTTCAAGAAACCCCCTAAATAGTTCAAAAAGGTGGGTATTTTTCAATCATATCACGGAACACACGCAGACAGTAGGTATAACGGGAATAAACACCGTACACTGCCAGAGACATTAAAACTACGACTGAGATTTTTAAACCGTTGTACTGTGTATCAATACAATGCCTAATAGCTTGGACGGTTCATCATAGTATGTTCTATGCTGTTATGGTTAAAGTACTCAAGCAGCAGTGCTCATTTTCGATTGAAATCCACTTCGGTAGAAAGGAAGATTCACTCACACCTAGCTCAACAGTAGGTGCGTTGGTTGACTCCTGCTGATCACTTCTATCACTCGGGAAACGACCAAACGGAGCAATGGTAATATTGCTGTTGGAAAAAACTGAATGCCAACGTAAAACCATGAAAAAATCACAGCTGAGAAGTAATGAGTTAACGGAGACAGAAAAACGGAAGGGAATGCATAACGTGGAGAACACTCGTACTCGGTCATTGTCTTAGTCCGTTTTGGCTCGCTCACGTCGAAAACTAGCACTGAGCTCCAGTTTCGCAGCAGTGTACATCCTTGCACTCTTGCCTTTGTATTGTGAGGCTAACATGATAATTATAGTAGACACCACAGAACTGTCAAACCTAAGCAGTCAACAAGTTCGCTCACTCAGTTATGAAAATCTAAGTATACAATCCGGTCCGGGGGAGGATATGCGCCACAAATGAACTTCAATAAAAATGAAGCTCGGGTCAAGTGTATTCTTTCGAACTGGGCTGGCTGAAGCGTCTGTTGAAACGTGAAAGCCGTGGTCAAGCGTGAGTGGCATTCGGTCCGCAGTAACTAAAATCTCAAAATACCAACTGAATACAGAGTCAACTGTTTCAGCCTGGCTGAGATGTCTCAATTGCAGAAAAATCAGTTGGAATGGGCAAGATCTGTATTGTCGTGTCTTATCGGAATGATTAGGTGAATAGGACACGATTTAAACGATAACATGATGATATAATTGTCTATTTTGAAGTTACCGATGAAGTGGTCAACACTCTCACTTGCAATCACGAAGGTTAGGGTGAAAATTTCCTCTCAGATGAAGAAAAGCACTGCCGATAGACTCGAATCTATAGATAAAGTCCACAACCAAACAACTCGAACTACAGTTGATAAAGTATGCAATCATAACAAAATGTCCCTGTTTGTTTCTGGAAGTGCCGAACAAACACCATCAGAGAAGTATTTCTGCCAATGAGCTCGACTTGTAACCATGTCCTTCGGTGACTCCAGCTAGTGACAGGCAACGCCGTTTGGAAATTATCCTAAAAGCGAGATAGAACCAACAGAGCTCAAACTTGATGCCAATTTCGTTCAACGGCAATTCGATGGTTGCTCACTATGCTGTTTTCCATAGCCACACACGCAGTGTACAAACAAGGCTTGTGTAGGACGCGATCGTAGTTATACGAATTCACGTAAGGAGAAACGACGTGCTCTCAAAGCTCACCGCTACACTTATTTTCAACCAAATGCTGCTACCACACATGGGTAATTCTCCACAGACAGCAATTTTCGACAACAGGTAACCGGTGAACGTTGTCGAGGAGGAACGGTCAAGTTGTGCAACCACGGAGCAACACTTGAAGCATAGTCGCGTTATACAGCCAGTTGTTCGGTAGGGTTTTTAAGATACCATCCTACTAACCGTGAGGTACCAAACTAAAGTTGTCAGGAGACACGCACCGTTGCTATTAAACATCTGTTCTTGCTTGAATGAAACAGTGATCCAAGGCAGACGACGATAGGTGTACTCAGTTCGGAAAGTATTGCGCACGAGAAGTGTCGCATACTTCACTCTCCCGACAGAGACTTGTAACATATCCTTATTCCAGATGATGTGGGATTATGAAGGCTAACCAATTTTTCAACATGTGGGCTGGTGCTACTTTTAATGATGCAAATGGTTTTCGAAACTCACTCACAAAATTTGTTTCAGGATGAAATATTCCGAAGGAGATTTGAAGCAGACTTCTAGCTAACAGAATGTTATGGCAGAATTATTGCCTGAAATTAGTCATAAGAAAAATCATGTCCATCCAACCGATGTAAAGTTCACCAATATTGTAACTTCTCAACTAAGTGCAGTGGATCATCTGTAACAGTTGGTGTCAGGAAGAAAATCAGCAAAGCATGAATAGTGACACATGATTTACTGGCAAAAACACATTTCGGTTCAGCCAACTGTCAGATGGCAAAGGACGCATTCCACTGTCAATAGATTGTGAAAAGTGTTCGCAACAATGTAATTTAGCTGGTAAAGTCCGCTAACATGCCAACCTGTTACAGCGGTTTCGAGAAATTTACCTATAACGAATTTAATGGAGTGGGGAAGCCTTTCTGAGAATGGTGAATGACCGACAGATGAACTATAGACCAACAATCGACTTAAAATCTTGTTCAATGAAACGTACCAAAAATGTGCGCGTTCACACTAACACGCAGTGTCAATCAGACCATAGAAGTAGGGGTCACGTGAAGACGAAGAAAAATGACGACGTTTATTTCCTTACGCCTAGGAAGACAACAATCGTCGAGAAATACAAGAAATCAGCATTTTCTATCAATTGAAAGTCACTCACAGACTTTTCCGTCAGCCACCTTGGAAAGAATCACTAATCTCCACTTCTGCTTTTGTTAGTGCTCGTCAGTAGTGCATATCTTTGCCACATCCGAGACTAGAATTCCGATCGCAAACCGTGCTGACCATTGTGTCATTGACTGAATGTGGCTGCGCGTTCACACCAGATGATTCAGTCGTGCCTAATGTGAGGTCAATGGTGCAGTGTTTAACACCGTTGTTTCACGAAAAGGTTGTCGGAGTTCTAGTCCCAGCAGTGACAAGGATACGCAGTGCTGGTGAACTCTAACAAAAGCGAAACTTGGCTAGAGTGCTTTTTTGGTTGGACTGTCTGTTAGAATGCAACAGTTGCGATCAGTTGTGAATGATGTTCAATTTATATGATAAACCAAAATCTCCCACCACTTACTGATAAGTAACATTACTATTATTGCGAAAACCAATCTAGTCCACACAGATGCAAAGGTTAGTACATCCTAATAACACGTAAAGAATTATGGTAATCACAATGATGAATGAGGCTGGAGCAATAGGACGAAGTATGTTTTTAATGAATGTGATCAGCAACTTGGCATACAAATATGAATACACACGTTTAAAACAATGGCTTAAGCACCCAGGGAGTTCTACTGTTGATATCAAAGATTTCGAGAAAAAGCAAGTTTATACGAGACGACCCGGCGTTTTGGGAGTGTAGCTGGTAAAAACCAACTTGGAAAACTGTTATCGCTCCCCCCTGAACACGCTTCCATTTAGACTTGATAGTCAGTTTTAGGGAACGAGCTAAAATAGTGTGAAATGAGATAAAGACCACTGTCTCTTCTGTGAGTCAGTTGCTATTAGAACACACAGCAATACAAGGGGCAAGTATGGAAGATTCCATGGGTTGGAGTCAGAAGTTCATGCAAAGTTTGTTTGCGGTTTGCGAGACAATACAGACTCGGCAGCACTGTGTGGGAACGGGACAACGAGAACTTCAATAGACCGGGAAACCGGGCGCTCTATCCATCGAAAGCAGGCATTAATGATAATGCGTGAGACACGGCGTGAAAACGTAACCATAAGCTCAATTACTGCTTTTTCCAACAGAAATACTCTTGATGGTCAGGTCTGAGAATCAGTATTGATGAAAGTTGGAATACTATATCAACGCGCAGTGAACTACTGGATTTCTTCATTCTTATTGCAATCTTAATCACCGGTTAATTACAATTGGGACCAGTCGGTAGAATGTGTTTTTGCTGGGGGCCAACGTTGAGTGAATAGGTTCGAAAACAGAAGGATCCACTGGTTCTCGTCCCGAGTAATTTTAAGACTGAGAAAGTTGGTAACGTATATAAGACTCACCTATTCAAGAGGTAGCAATTACGTTCCTTTCACAAAAGATGAAAAACAGAGTGTACAAAATGTCGCTTAAACTGAAAGCCTTGGTGGTAAGAGTATGAATTAACATGCGAAAATGTATTTTGTTCCTAATTTCAGATTAGGTCATTGGAATCAAATATGCCTTGAATTCAACCACAGAACTATTCGGAATACACAGAAATTCTAAAGCTCAAATGACACTCTCGAAACGAGTACCACTTGCAAAATTCTCGGTATTTTTCATCGTGTAGGTTCATATTTCCTTCAGAGTGCTGCTAAAAATTTCCATGTGCAAGTCATCGAGGGTTTGCACCGAAAAGAACAGTCTCCTATCAATTACTGGATGTGGTGCTTTACAGTATCCTGTTTGTTTAAACCAACCAAACAAGCAACGACAACCAAGGAACCATATCACGTCGGACTGTTCAAAGAGTAACAATTTCCAATAATTATTGTAGAGAAACAATTAGTCATCAGCGTCACAACTGTTAGGTGGGAATGCGGTTGTGATACGGGAAAAAGAACGTAAACACGTGATGGACGTTTTTGTGTATATCTTACCATATTTCCGTATGAACTAATTCTGAGAAAGAGCATTCCCAAGACGCGCGCGGTTGAAGAAACGAATCAACCAAGTGTGAGAAACAATCTGAAGTGAGCATTAGTGGTTAGTTCAGAAATATTCAACTTGACAACCGTGAAACTGCTTTTACGCTTTCAGGATAGAACACGCAAAATGCTTCCCTCCGACTACACTAAGCTAGGCCCGACCCAACTCCCTTACTGGAGCCACATGAAATATGACCAATACTGATTGGTTACTATCGCTCTCGGCGGCCCAAATATTTAAGAGATTCGAAACAGCGACATAAACAGCAAGCTCTAATAGGTGAATTACGAAGCCAAACCGGGGGTTCAGAAATGTTTGAAAGAACTCTGAAAATTAGCTGACCTATTGAAGAATTAAATGTGGTCAACAGGCGTTGAGCAGAATGACAGTTACAACGGTGTGAAGGAATCAAATCCATTTGCATTCGCCGGGCAACTGTGTTCACTAACTGATCGGATAGTTCAGTTTTCGTCCGTTTGTGACAAAGTAAAAAATTGGTAAAGTTGTTACAATTTATCCACAGATTAATAATTGTCTAACAATCCTAACAAACACACATACCAGCAACATATTCGTGGAGTTTTCCACAGTATTCTTCACAATATGCATAAACTGCGCCACACTGTTTGAAGCCGCTGAACGTGGTAACAATCAAAGAAGTTTCAGTCCACGCCCATTAAGTTACAGGGAGCTAACGAAGGCATCACAGCAACAAAGTCAGTATAACATTTCCGGATAGGTACTAGATTAATCAGTCAATCGCGATAATGAAAACCCGACTGAGAATGCCTTGGTGGAACCAGCCTGGAAACTAACCAAAGAGGCTGTGACCTAACGTTTTATGACAACGGTTAAGGGATATTCCAAAACGAGAAGAAAATGGTGCAAATCCGACTTTTTATGAATCTCTCGTCAAGAACCCTGCAAAACACTGCAATAGAGTTGTGAAGCATATTGGATGAAGTGTGTCCTATCATCATGATCCAAAATGATATGGGTCGGAGTGGTCTCACAGCTATGCTGTAGGGTGTGTATGCTGAATCAAACTCTCAAAGAAACAGACATGATAAGTTCACAACAAGCGAACATTCTCAGTCAAACTACCTGGAAGATTCTCACAGATCCTATCCCAAGAATGACTTCGCTAACAGTGAGGTTCATGTTCCACAACATCTGCTTCTGAATTCTGTGGTGTAATCCTGAGCGATCACGTAACCAAAAATGTCAAAGGGTCCATGCATTGGTGAGTTATAAATAAACATTCTGAACTATGGTCACACTGTAATCATTTAGTTGTGACAATGACCAATTCGTTAGATTTGAATTCATAAGCGAGGCAAAATGTTTTCTCTCATTCACAACTTTGTGGAGAACGTAATAAGGCAGACTGGATAACCCTGACTGAACAGGTTAACGAGATATTACATCCTACCCGTCACTTGACAGCCAATGACAAACCATAGTGAGTGCGATCAGAGCAGGTTTTGACAGGAACGTTCCTTGTAGACAACTCTGTTGACTTACCGACAATATCCCACCTCGGTGCTACACAGTACATTTACTGGTGGTAGAGCGGCCTAGTTGGAACAAGTGTTAACTGACATGACATACGACTAGTGTTGCTTGATTTGTAACCGAGCTGTGCGAAAGATATATGTCAATATCAATTTGATCTGCACAAAGAGGGTTTTGGGTGTCAGTCCTGAAGTGTTTAACAATACACAGCAACGTCAAGCACTTAAAGTCACCTGACGATTTCCTGCTGGTTCCACCATATTGGCAATCAACTTAATTAGAGATAGTGATCACGTCCTTTGTAACCAGCACCTGATTGTATTCGCTAAGAGCGCCTGTATGCAGTTCGGCAAAGCAGACGTTGTGTACTAAAAACGATCAGTGTTCCATGATAACAAGTACTCAGGTACGGATCCCACCGCCCATTTAGTACCATGGAACTGTGTTAAGGAGCTGTCGAGAGCACGAGTACAGTGTTTAGAATGTATCTTGAGAGGAATAAACTTTCTACAGACCAGAGGTTAAAAGTAGTGCCGCACATACACAAAGGAGACGGTTGCAATGAGTCAACCAGTCATTAAGTGATCGCACTATTGTCGGCTACATCATATATCACACAGGGCTCTAAAAGTGACCAGTTAAACAAGCATTTGTTTCCATTTGCAATGTCGTGTAACAATCGGACTAGATTCCGGGAAACGTTGTCTCGCGGTAACAACCCACTTGCTATTAGGGGAAAGTGACAAGAGCGGCTGCCGAAAATAAACTGGATGGGTTTTTCTTTCCACATTTTCCGTTTAGTATTGAACGATCTGTAATGTGCCACTCGGCTCCATAACAAGACCTCCGTTTATATTTCTTACAATTTACTTGTACTAAGAATCGCACAACTTTTCCATTTCTCACTACAATTATCCGTTGAGAACAGTGAATTTGTCGTATGGCGGAAGTTTCGAGAAAAAAGAAAGGCTGTAACAAAAATTGAACGTTTCACACTATTCAGCTACGGACAATCTGCTCTCATTAAGCAAGACCGAATACGGGATACTGAATCTTTGTCATTCGTGCTGTAGTGAATAGTTTACCAGAAGCGTGAAACTGGGTATCACTGCCTTTAAACGACGGTTGAGAATGATTGTTTAAGAATAACTCAGTGTTGCTAGATTATGCATCAGTGATCTAGGAAGCGAAATGAGTACTCGGGTTACTCCTGAATCCGTCTTTCAATACTGTTGTTGCACCATCATCCTGAGATAAACACCTAACATTGTTGCTCGTAACTCATGTTCTTGTCGAGAAGCTGCAACAGAACCATAAACCAGGCTACGATACATCGTAATACGCCACACAGACTGAGACGGTTTGCAATACATTATGGATTAGTCAGGAGACGTTTAATAAAACCACGGCGGGTCTCCCAATAGCTTCATCTATCCGTTACGAAATATGTCTGTATAGAACGGCGACCACCTGAGATTTTTTCTATATCGCAACTGATACCGAATTTCCACAAGGTTCATGATCGTTACTACCATAATCGGTAGTTCGCAACTCAAACATGATTACTTGTTCTCCATTTGTCAAAGAATTAAGAAAGAAGGTGGAAATTCACATTTCTAGGTATGTAAAGCGTAATGTTAGCTTGGTCTGTTTTGATTTGACCTGACTTAATGGGTTGATCGAAACTGAACATCACTCAACCTGAACACGAAAGACGCGACCAAACATGATTGCTGTTCGACTAAAATCAACCGACGCAAGGATAACTCATCGAACTCAAAACGTCAAATCAACCGCTTAAATGAACCCAAGCACAGATTTGAATCAATTAATTAGGACGCCCGGTTGGTAACTTAGACATCAAAAGCATTACGATCGACTGAGAATTCATTCGGCGTCTCATAGATGCTGCCAGTTTGCTGCTGAAATGCTTGATATGTTGTGACTAATTCTCTTCTCTAAATTTTTCTCATTCACGTCTGTGTGGTTGATGAGCATAGGAAACTGATAATACCTGCTGACCTTTTTTTATATAAACCCCAGAGAGCAAATTTACATACATAAAAACATTCTCAGCTTTTTCGAGCCTAAAAATGTCCTATGAATAAAATGGTACATTGTTCCAGTAGGTCACAGATGTTAGACTGTCACAACAAACGCATGAGACGGTGAGCGGGAGGTTTAACGCCTGGAAAATTAAGGTACCAAAAGGCTTATCTTCTAAGATCACAGAACAGGGTTTTTGCTGCTGGATAAACTGTCAGGCTATCTAATCACAGATGGAATCAGTTGAGTTAACCACAAGCTGTCGCGAATGGGTTCACGGAACCTGAGACATTTTGAACTCCACCAATCGGTTGAAACGATTTCCTTCCATCTGTGCTGTGACCAGCCATGATACTTATCCTTCTGCCAAGATAAGTTGCATTCTTCACCATAAGCTCACCCTAAATTCTTCACAGTTGACGAATGTTCGAAACAACATACTAGACCGTCGTCACTTGAACTCAACATATTGGTTTGATGCAGGTCAACAACGGGAGCTGTTCTGTTGATAACAATCAGCACACAATTTCTTAAACCTCCTCTTATGTGCGCGTTATTTGTAATTAAGTCATCAAGAACTGGCACATTCCCTTACATACTCACGAAAGTTGAATCTCTGATCCACTCCGCTGCTGCTGTTGATCGCCAGACATAAATGATAAAGTATCTGAAAATACACAACCACGAACGTAAACAATATTTTGTACAGCTGACATGTACCCACATCCTTAGCAATAATGTATCACTAGTCTCTTTGCTTACAAATCTCGCACAATGTATAGACATGTTTCCGATAGTCGCTCCTAGCTCGCAGTCTTCCTGGCGTTGCCATTCGGTTTCCACGCGTTCGAGTCGTACTATACTACTCATAAGCGAGGCTGCACGTTACAGAAGATGGACTGTTTAAACAGATGAATGAAAAACAAGTCGAATTCCCTACTCTATAGAATTGTTCCTTCCAAGTTCTACATATGACGGTGTGAGTTGGAATGAGTAAACACGGCTGACTGGAAAGTCTATCTGAATGCGAACGCTGCGATCAAATGTGAGTGATGGTCAACTTGAAAATAAACCAAATCCCCGACTACTCATCAGTAACGGCAGTTAACGTTGAGAGATTTGACAAAGTACAAGCGTGGCCCCATCAATCAGACTGTTATATAGATTTTACCCACAACACCAATCATATGAATCCGACATTCCCGTCAGATTTGTTCGCACAAAGATATCGGTCTTAGATAACTGGTATCACAGATAACACAGAGATCACTAACGATCTAGCAGCCTCAGTCTCACTGGGGGAGGACAACAAAAGCTACCAGATTTGCCACGAAAAGGTGATATTATCATTCTCAGACAAAAGAGGGTTTTTGCTTTGTTAAGCTTGGTGATGAATGGTGTCGCCAGAAAAACTAAAGCATGTACACACAGAAGAAGTAAGCTGTTATCTTAGTTTTTAGCACATTAACCACGTTGACCATAAAAAGATGAGTATATTCTATGGAGAGTGAGAAGGAAAAACGCCAACTGAAAATTATACTCAAGAATGAGACGCTGATAGCATATGTTAGGTTTACACGCGCAAGCAGCCGCCATCAGAGGCAAACATGTTCCTGAAACCACGATATTGCAAACAGTCAGGTTTTATACGGTTTATGCTCTGGTGCACAATCCCCATCATGCGGTCAGATAACATGATGGGATCTCCCATCATAACTGGCCGATGCGATATTAAATATGTACCCTGTGTACTTTTGTGACAGATCACAGCTTACTAATCATGTGTGTATATGACCTGTAGTGTCATTGCCTCTGTGCCCACAGAAGTACATTAATCACACACCGTAGTGTCCTATCAGGTGAGCTGAGCCGCAGTGTTGCACCAACACCTCGGCAGTTGCAACAGAGTGGTCAGCTTGAGATACTGAATTATCATCCTTTCGAACATTTTCCAAAGTATGATATCAAGTTATTTTTTAGACTGGGGATGTGAAACGTAAAGCAGGAGGCAGAAAAGATGAAGAATCACCCTAGAAAGATATGATCGGCGCCCATTACTACATACATTTGGTTGGCAATTTCAACTATACGTCATATGCCAGTCATCTGCTAATGGGGACGCATTGTTAAATTGAGTGCATACTGGGCTAGAAAGGGCGACTTCACTCACAGACGGAGGCGACCACACACAGCTCGTTGCTGAAAAGTGTTTAGCTCGATACGTAATCTTTTCGCCTCTGTAATAACTTTGCCAGATGTCATGTGACTTGTTCAGTAATATGCGAAGAGAATTTAAAGCTCAATCTTGAGCATATCTAGAGCAGAGTGGAGTAAACCCGTGTAATCAATGCCTGAATTCTGAAATCAGGCCCCGTGGACGATACTGTTGCCACCGAATCTACACCTCTATTGTTGCCAGTGTCATCCCACCACTCTAAAATTATAGCAAACTCCAAACTAGCAAGACGGCAAGGAAGTTTTTGTTGAACTCAAAAAACAAGGCACATACATGCTGTTACTTATTCTTCCGCCGGCTGTTAACAGTTAAAAAGCGATGGCAGTTTCGATCAACTCTTTGGTCACAGCATTATTGGCAATGTAGACAGGCGTCGAATGCATTCAGCAACATTAGGCAGAGATCAGTTGTGCAGTCAATCACAATGAATTCAAGAATAATGGCTAAAAGCATTCAGAAAATATGTGGATTTCCACAACTGTACTTCGGGTTCCCTCAGTTCAAGAGGCAAGCACAAAAATGAAGTGGCGGATGGTAAATCTTATGTACCTTGACATACAGAAACGGTGGAATAACACCAGAATTCCTCCGTTCAGACCTGAACTCAAATCATGTAGCGAAGACAGAGTTCTACAAGTTGAGCCTTACCGTTAGCTAGTGTTGTTAAAAACCGTTCCGGCAGTTCAGCTCCAATCCCTCAACTGCCACTAGACGTACCTAGTGAGTCCTCAAACACATCTAAATATGTACGTGAGAGGGGGAAGCGTCAGCTACTCGTATACGTGGATAGTCAACAGTATGGACCGCCATTTACCACGGTCTACAATTTGAAACATTGATGTGGAGTCGGTTGAAGGAGAAAGGTGGAAATAGTCCACCGGTTCCGTACGATCGAGGCAGTTCTCTTCCCCCCTACACTCAGTCGACCCATTTGTTGACCATGACAGATCGTGAGAAGAGAAAAAGCACACAGGTGTGAACAAGACGTACAGGTTCTTGTTATCCGTGTTAGCACTCAACAGTCAACGAATTGGATCTGCTTTGTGTTCATCCAACAACATTCGGACGATTTCACGCACACCACTATCCACTGCTTACAACAATCTTCTCCCACCTCCCCCCACTCGACATCTTCCTACGACAAACAGTCAAGTGGGAGAACACATCAAGATTCAGTTTACGAGACCAACGAGAAATGAACTGATAGAGATAGTGAAGATGGAGCTGGTGAATGAAAAAAAAAGTGGTTCATACTCTTTCGTTCCCATTTAACGCGGCTCATATGGCAGGTTTCATATCTATTTAGGTGTTGGTACAAGAGATAGACAGGCTGAAAAAAGGCTAAACGCATTCCACTTTTAGTGCACGATTTGGACGCAAACTATGTGCACACGCAAACAAAAACCCTAAACTAAAAAACTTATTGGGGAATCGGGACACAAGGAATATTTACACATCATAAAACAACATTTTATAGCCATACCACCTTTTAACATGACTTCTCCTATAAACGCCTTTAGAGGCCATTTTTAAAGACAGACAAGCACATCTTACTAAAAAGAGGTTTTTGGTTAACTGGTGTTTATTGAAAAAAAAACTGTACGCCGATAGAAAAAAAATCACCACATAACACTTATACGACCTCCCTACATTGTTTCTGGTCCTATCAGCCTGAAGCGCTAGTCCAAAATTAACCGGAAGCTAAATTTCAAGTGGCTTGGGAACCAAATAAGCACGAATGTCAGATCAAAATTACGGTTGCTGGGCTCTTTAAAAGTGTTCTAGGTATGGACTCGGACCAAACCCCAGGTGAGTAGCAAGTCAGGTTGCTTTTGATCTCCCCATGTCATTCCACGAAACAGTTTTGGAACGAGGATGTTTCGGTGTTCCAACAGATGTGACAAAGCGTACAAGAGATTGGCAGAAGCCATGCGGTAGTTGAGAAGACTGAAATACAGCTTGAATGTAAACCGAAGGAGACAATTTTATCAGTACGAGACAAATAGCAAATATTAAAGCAATCTCCAAGTTCAACAGGAAGCTCTTCAGAGTTCCAATCGACGGTTACACCCTGTATGCTCGCGACAACTATGCAACAGACACTGAAGAACACCCAATGACTGAAGCATAGGAAAACGGATAGGACGATGTTGTTGAATTAGCGGCAGATACGCAACATCACACAATGTGGGGCAAACTTTACATTCATTGAATGTATCAATGGTATCTTGTTTGCTTCAGCTAGTAGAGAAGAGTATTCTGGAAGTGTGGACGTTAGTTGGTCCTCCGTGAAGCGAAAACAAAGATTGCGCTCCGATCTACCTCCGTTGATTGGTGTGAGGTTAAGTCTGTTCTAGCCAATAATCAGTTTCAGTTATCATTACAACATGAGTTGTGCTCTTGACGAGACTAATAAGTCACAATGGAGACTAGCATTTTAAATCTGCTGCAACGCACATATGGTCGGACAAACCGGCAGTTACGCTGAATCGGACATGAGAAAGTTAGTGTTATAACGTACAACGGACTCTCGCTAGACGTGTACCTGGTCGATACAAAATAACATGATAGAGAGAAGTAGCAAAAGTATTTTACACAAGTCTTCTGAAAAATTATTTCACACAGAGTGGTCATATAATACTATTGTGATTTCATGCCTATTTTTGTGTACACATTATTCAAACTAAATTTCGACAACTGCCTTCTAATAAGGTTTGCCTCTTCGTTAAGGAAAATGATCACAGTAGATTGGATAATAAGGAAAGTACCGTGGAAATTTAAGTGACCGTATAGTTCCATCGTGAGACGCGTACAGACATCGATTGAGATAAGGTGATACGTACGATAGATTCTTGGCTCGAAATCATCACAGTGACTGAATAGATAAGCCAAGAAGGCCAGAATAAGATAATGATCAAGTTGACTATAATTAATGTGGTTGCAACCTAAGGAATTAGACAATGAAATAAACGTTGATGACCACATCAAAGTGATAAGTGCGTTACCCTCCCTACCGCAACCTGTGACCACGGGGAACCATTGACAGCAAAATCATCAGTGAATGAGGTAGTACTGCCAACTAACCCTTCGGGCATTCACAACGATAACCACCGATTTCATCCATACACATACCACCGTTGTGGCATGGACTATTCGCACATTCGGCAACGTCAATCTCACACCGAACTCCCGTGAATCCCGGCTGACATTGGCACGCATAGCTACCAGGCTGAAATAGAGGAACAGAAAAAAGTTAGTCCGAATTTTCATCCGTCCCATGAAAATCACTCATCCAACTATGTCAGGCTGGTCAATTCAAACACTGTGGAGTGTCGGTTCAAAAATGAGTGTTCTAGAAGATTTCCAGTCTTAAATCGGCGCTAATGAAAACATACCAATCTACACACCATTCGCATTTGGTTGTATCCCTCTTCTCCAATCTTAATCACTTCTAAATTATAGTGTTCGCCCCTGCTCGAGCGTGTCCCTAGAGTGTACCTTCATCGGATCCGCAGTTGAGCTCCAGTCATTAGGTTCGTGAGGTAAACGCCTAACCGAAGCTTCGTGAACAAATCTCCAGTCACAATAGTCTGAGTAACGCTCAAGTTGCTTGATCGCCTGTTTTTTTTAGAGGTGGTAAGTTGATCATGTTAAGAGTAGGTCGAAAAGATTGTTTCATAAACACGAGTGTCAGAGAGTGACAATTAATGAGTATTGACAACAGCAAGATTCGAACATAATGCTATTTGTCAGTGCAACTTAGGAGGAAAATGTACACGAATGAGAAAACTACAACCGAATGTGAATGACTTTCAGCTTATGACAATTAAACACATCCAGAGCAGAGATCAGGCACTGCCACGGTCTGAACACTAAAGGGCCAAGAGGATAGAAGGGTGGATCATACCATAACAAATATTCTAAAATCGGCAAACATCACGTTTAGNGTAGAGCGCTTGCCGCGTTGAGGCATGCTGTGTCTGTCGCTGGTTCGAATCCAGCCGAAGCCCTGACTTTTCACAATTGGATCTCATCTAAATTCATAAGTCTGCTACACTACTTGTTATTAATACAAACATCAAGTTGATTACAGTGTACCTTAAGTTTGAGCGCGTATACATGACGTGCAACAGGCAAGGATAACCTAATCAAACACATCTCCAGGTGACAATTCTAAATGTTTTCGATAAATGCCGGTTGAAAGTCTCTATAAAGTTGGACGAAACGTGGAGTTGAGTGAACTAAACGATGGAAAAGTCTATTTGACAAAACAGCTTCATTGGGCCGACAAAACATACGCACAAATACAAGAAACACTAACACGTATGAACAAGAGGCGCCTGTGACTGTGCACAGCACACGTGTTTCAACATGAATAAATTCAACGATAGAGCGACTTTTCAACTAGCTAATATGCCGGCGAGGACGACATACCTGTACTAATCAATCGAAGGTCTTAACTCGTGTTTTCGAGTGTGCGTACGTAAGCAAGTCTGTATGTGCTGCCAAAGCTCCACAGTAAACTGTGGGTCATCAAATTCGATCATACGCTTGTCATCACCAGTAAGCGTACATGGCCGAAGATACAAACACGGTGCAAAATTTTCAATAAATTCATTTGCTTTGCTAAACCAATCGCACGGACCTAAATAGACGTCAAGCGGTGAGTAATTTTTTCATGTCTGTAGAGATGCATCAGTTGATAATGCTAACCTGACCAAATGATTCAAAATGAGTAGGGAAAGTAAACAAAAACCAAGCTTTCTTTAAATCATCCCTATCTGTCGGTCAACTGTGTTAACATAAGCACCCGTGTAGTCATGACACGAAGTATGAGGCTGACAAACTGACAGCCTCAATCTTCAACCAAAGAGCTCATTTCAAAACAGATGACAACAGCAATAGCAACACCAGGAGTGTGTGTAGAACCTGGTAAACAAAACACAGACTATCAATCAAAGGGGTCTACTCCAAAATTTACACGAATTCAGAGTTCATGACGTCTTATCCGCTATTTATCCAGTACAATCAAACGAGGTCATTGGAACAGTGGTCAGTACCGTTGTCTCACGAAAACGTGTTTACAGTTCAAATCTCGGCCGTGGTAAGGACATGGACTACTGAAGAGATCTAGCAAGAGAGAAGCGCGGGTTCAGTGCTTCTTTTCGAAAGAGGTTGGCTGAGAAGCCCATGAGAACGAAAAGGCTACGACTAATTGTGAGCTATGTTTAATCTTCATTCTTGCCTTTACTCAGATAACCATTGACGGGCTAGCATGACGAACAAAGCCAATTTTGAGAAGTTGAGTAATTTTCACAAGTGAGCCAACAAATAAAAGCCTAACAACAAACAGAGGGATTTCCGTTTGATACACATCATGGGACTTTTTGGAAGAAGGTACTCATTTCGTCTAACAAATCTGTGGTCTACATACACTGCTATAATGAGATGTGCAAATGTAGGCCTCTAGGGAAGATAGCTCGAATCCGATACGAAAACAGCACCACTTAACATGCTTGCTGGCCTAATATTACTGACGCACATTGAGTGAAACAGCCTCTCAATGCAAGACGGCAGCCGTTCATCAGCTGCAATCTGGCTAACTTAAAAAAGCGGGTCGGTCTACCAAGATCGTGCTGCAAGAATGTAGCATATAAGAGTGACTAGATATTTCAAAAAGATGACATGATCGATCGACAAAATTGTACAGCAATTAAAGTCACTCTGGAACGAAAGAATTGTTCTTTTTCACATGGATGCAATTGTTGACATTTTGTTCGTTCTTTTGTAGCATGGTGTCCAGTCAGGCAAGACACAAACAGACATGATGGTCCCGTGTGTTGTATCACACATACAGAACCAAGAAATACCCCCATATCCGCAGATCAGACACGAAAAGAGAATGTCAGAAAACGACCGCCAAAACCCCACAACGCTCAATTGACTCATCATCCACTCATAAAACAACTCATCCCACGCGATACTGGACGGTAGCCGCAAATCGACAAGTGTGTGTGAATGGAAACCCTGGTGGTCAAAAACTGAGACACCAGGACGTTGTGTAGGTAAATCTTTCGCGTTGTCACATTGATTTTAGGTGCTGGGAAGACTTGGTATTGAACCGGACAGCCTGGAAGAATACGAATCGGGCGGGCGTCCGAAAGTTCAACGAGCAGATATCGCGCGACCGAGAACCAAAGTGCGCGGTACGCAACGGAACCATTGTTGCCATAGCTCGTGGTAACGTTACTATGTTACGCTGCGATGTGTGTGGCCGTGAATGCGCTGGCCGTTTTGGATTAGGAGGTCATCGACGTACTCATATTGCACCGTCGGTGAAGGGACGACGAGTACGTTAGGCTAAGGTAAGTCATATCTGTGGATGCTCTCTATTTCTGTTGAAGATTGCATTGACCATGATCAGGGTCATTCGGCAAATAATCCGCTCCTCTTTTCAGAAACTGGTGTTTGCGGTCTTCTACGTATTCTTTTCTTCAGCCTTGTTGATGTATTGTATGTTGAATGGTCTGTTTTTTTCGTAGTCCTCGTCATTACAGCCTCTCTCCGTTTGTTCTCCGAGAGATAAGAGTTTCCTTTTCCAGCTAGCCTATGAAATGACTAACCAGCATTGGCCAGCTGGACACAAAGGCCTCAATCACACACCTGCGGGTCTTATTCCTTCGGGTTTACACTGGATATGTGGTGTGTGTGTGTGTGTGGAACCGCAAGTGGTTCAGCGCAAGCCACTTGCGGTGATGGTTAAGCGTAGGCGTCACTGCAACAGGCCAATCCGAAAATGATGCCGCCAATCAGGTGTGTGTGACGTCGTATATGCCCGACTGTTTGTGTTTCACGTACAGAGGGTACTTCATCACGAGAGCGTAGCGTGGGTGTCGATTCGCCCGACCAGTTCATTTCGCTTCACACAGCATCAAGCTAAATACGTCGTCCCATCCAATCTTAATTTTCCGTGAATTTTTGCCAGAAGAGATATATGTGGATGCATGGATTGAAAACGCGGTAGTAAGTAATGGTCGCAGTTATAAACCTCAACGGCCTACAACGCAAGACCTTCCCTGTACCTATCATAGCAACCGACGTTCACTTAAGCGAGCACACTTGACAGAGAGGAAGCACGTACCGTTGAGTACGGTTCAATGTCCCCGGTACACTTTCGATGCAGGAGTTGTGACATAGTGCTCAACTCACAGCTCAACAGTGATAGGTATAAAAATATCTGCAATCTTCAAAGTATTTTCAAATTCTGATAACAACTGCGTGTGTTTCTGTCCATCTCAAGATTTAGTGTGTGGAAATAAGATGTCGATTGTTTGATACAGTTCACCGATTGCACATAACGATAGAAACGGTTTTCTGGTAACTTCGTCCAGTGCCTCGCCCAACACGACTGTCAGAGCTAGGGAACGTGCACATGAACATAACACATTAAATGAAGGTACGTATGCATGCAGAACAGTTTCGCACGCTAACAGGTACAAAGTACACACTTCAGTCTTTTAGGTGAACAAAGGCTGTTTTTAATATACTCCCCTATATCTTAGTAAAAGTTAGTTGGAACTCCCAAGGGGACGAAATCGTGTCAGCCAGCTTTATCATCATGAGTGTTGGATATGGGACACTTGCAAAAGCGAAACAAACGGAAATGCCTTGCCTAGATTCCTGAGGTGAATAATGCGCCCATCAACCTCTCGATGTATTGTCCAATCAACAATGAGCCGCTTTGAATCATATGTATATTATCACTATAGCCAGCCATTTAATTTAGTTAGTGTTCAGGAGTTAGGTCATAAAGGGGTTTGCTATCGTGTGATCTACACGGTCACATGAAAGCGACATGTAGTCAGATAATTCAAACCCAATCCAGTAAGTTGTAGTAGCCAGGGTCTGAATACTGGCATCGTTATCATTGGGCTAACTACGACCGTAAGAAATGTAAAAAAACAACAGTGTCAAAATGCCGAATACTAATGTTATCAAATATTCGACACATTACATCAAATCGCAACTCGAAACATACAGCAACGCAAATCGAATGGCAAAATTCTGCCTTGTGAATTAGGGTTTAAGGTGGTCAAATACACCTAGACAAGTCTAAATTGGGTGAGTTCATTTGAGCAGTGAGCTTCAAATGTTCAGGTATGAAAATATGGACTACATACTGCCACATTCTGTACATTAGTTTGACTCGTGATCCTTTTGAATTTGGTAGTAGACAAACTCATTTAAAAAAATTTACAAATAGAAACCAGTAGAAGTCTAACCATGCCGTAATTTCCAGAGACTATTAAACATGGTCCTTGATCAGCATAATTTTCAACGCTGCTTTCCGCGCGCACTATCCCATCCATTGAACGGTGAAATGCTATTGTATTCTGTGAATGAGCAAAGCTTGCCGTCAGACGACGATGAAAAAATCCCAAAACATAGTGATTATCGGACAACAGAAGCAAACGAAGGAGTTGACTGATCAGAACCACTGATGAATAATGTGATTTCGATTGGGTAATGGTCAACACACTCGCTTTCGAAGCACCTGAACGGGGGCTCTAGACCTAATCAGCGCAAGCTGTGACGCAAAACTAGTCGGTGCACAAGCCAGCAATGGAACATGAAAGCATGTCATTTGTCTGTCTCGACAGGTGATGGTTAATAGTGTACTTGAGACAGCCCCAGAGCACGTGTTGTGGTTGTGCAATCCGATCCTGGGGAAGCGCAACTTAACGCAGTTATGACAAGTTAGTGCTGTAATGGATGCTGCTCGTATCGGTGTTGGTCTTCTAAGCGTTGCGTTTCCTTTTCTTCTGCCACAGCTGAATCCTCCTCCAATTAATCTTGAGTACACCTGCTTTCACACTCACCTTCTACACGCTACAACCTGCTGTCATTAGGGCTGATGTTACAATGGGTTTGGGTCACTGGTCGGTTCACCGCACTGCCGTTTTCCATTCGGTTCATAGGCTACAGCCACCACAAGCGACTGTGGCCAAGTAAAACGAGCACAACTGAAATATTCGGTATATCCAATACATCCTTGTTTCAGACGGCATCACGATATTTCACTCCGAGTGGTTGTCTGAAGTAACGAAGGTGCAATGATTTTGGGTGGCGTTTCTGCCGCTTGCAATGTCTAGGTCAAGCTGTCGCGTGCCGGCCCCACAAGCTTAGTGCACAGTTAGTTTCCTCGTGATAGTCAGTATGAAGCTTACTCATACGGTAGGTAGGAGTCGAGTCATCGTTGATGTTGTCATCCTGATACATTGAGCAAGCTCAGCATCGAGAGAAGAGTTTTTTCTAGGGTGTGAGTAGGAGAACGTGGACATGGACATCTCTGCGTCGCTGAAGCCTACTTCATGGTGTTCCTCTTTATCCGGCCAATGGTTTGCCTAAATTGCGTGTATGCAAGTGCAAAATTGTCGAGAAGTGTTTGTAAGGCTTCACCAGATTATACTACTAAACCAGCTGCATCTGCGAACAATGGATCCTTGATCCGGATATGCAGAACGTTGGTCTTCGTCCCCTAGTCGTACAGCGTTGGGCAATCTTGAATCACTGCTCAGATGAATGTAACCTTCGTAGCCTCATACAGAGAAGGCCTGAGACGACAACAATGATGTTACCGAAGAAGGTCGGAAAGAGAAATCAACCCTGGTTCAAACTCTAGGTGACTGGGAAGGATGCTGAGGGTGTGTCATTGTGTTCGACCGTACTTTTTATGATCTAGTGGAAGGGTGCATTCACACGACAGTGCTGACGCAAAAATTAGTAGTTAGCGAGCAACGCGTATAGATGCATTCCGCAAACCAATGTCGAAGTCAATAAAACCGATGTGCGAAGAAAGCCCCTATTCACAGTATTTTTTCCTGAGCTGGCGAAGAGGTGCTGTCGTGTACACTGTTCACTCCCAGGCCTGAACCCACATTCGAACTTTGGGTGAGAAAGCCCTGTTTGAAATGGTACGGGTAAAAGCCTACCTAGCAATACTCAGTAGAGTGACTAACCAGTAATTGTGGTAACTGCTGCGATCTCTTCTTGTAAAGTGTAACTATGCTGGGTGTCGTTCCTATTCTAGAACTGTGTTCCTTTTACCCGCCACTGGTAGAAAAGATCAAAAGGGAATTTTTGCCAAAATTGAGAATTTCCGTTGGAATGCTGTCGTTTCCTGGAGCTTAACTCTTAGGAAGACAAACCATCTTTAGTGGTAGATGGGTCATCCAGCTTCTCCATGATGTGAAGGTCCTTAACCATTTTCTACTGCAGCTTCCGAGGAGCTATCTACGCGAGTATAGCCCTTGATGTCGCCTCATCTACCAACACCTTCGATCGATGATAACTGCGCCCGTATACAATTTGGGTGGAACGAAGTTGAAAGGCGTGGGTCCAAATGCCGTCATACATCTCACCACCGTCACTAAAGTCAATTACCAACTAGGCACTCTGGCAGGGTTCTCCAACAGTATTCGTTCACCCATCGTTTTCCAGTTCTTTCAGCGTCATTAACGCCTCACTGATGAGATAAACTTTCTGCAGTTTGGTTCGACTTCTAGCTTTGTTCCGATGGTCGGTCATAAATCAGCAGTTGAGGCATCAAACCAATTGAAGTTTGCTTCTATTATGTACCAGTTATGTATGATGCCATTGAAACTAGCACAGCGGATATAAGTCCACTTTGATTCGATGCTACAGTGTGGATGATTCTGCAGGGCATAGTCGACAGTGTGTGTTAACCGACCACACAATGCCGAAAATGTCGTCTACACAGCATAGACCTTCACTAGCTCTTGTTTTCTCCAGTGGTATATGTACTTGTGATGTAAAGGAACTTTACCGCTGATCACGTAACAACCGTAGTCAGCATTGTGATAGTTGCGCGTGGTGTTGATGCTGGTTCATATCGAAATTTCTAATAACAATCTTCAATTGGTATCACTGGCTGGGTCTAGGTTGGTTCCATGGCACTCTGTCACATTGTCTAATGAGAGGAATGAGCTTGTGCTGGACATACTGTGAGGATCTGATCTCAGGCAATCGTATTAAGTTTTCTTCAATTTTCCTGGTGCCGAAACGGTCTATGTACTCGAACTAAAGGTTTCGTTCAGCTCTTGTGTGAACGTTGAAATCTCCCAATAGAAATATGCGCTCTGTGCTGGACACTCTTCTGCTCATGGAACCCACAGCCTCATAGAACTTACCCTTATGTTCAATTGGGGAACAATAAGCGAGAGCGGAAACGTTCAGAATATTAACTAGACTCAAGAAACCTATGTGGAACCAGAGGACTTGTCCTACATCTTCTAGTGCATGTGGTTTGGGTTCTTCATTTCCATTCCTCTCCAGATGTGGGTGCAAGGCAATGCGTCAAGACCGTCATTTATAGACCCTGGCTCCCTGTAGGGTGGCTACGCTAATGTTCAGTCTCTTGGGCTTGTGATCAACGATAACAGTCTTAGGTTGAAGATCTAGGGGGAGTTGTCAGAAATGTCGGAACACTTAAAGTCACAAAACGAAATGTTGACGAGTACATCGGCTGAGCATGCTTGTCGAATGGGTCACGATTCCTCTGTTTAAGTTCACTTACATACGTCTACAGTAATCACATCGTACGAAAGTTCTGAGTGGTTCGGAAAAAAGACTATTTTACGGCTTCTATTGATTCACATAACCGCCCGACTACAGTTTAATTGTCACTTTTTCTGGCCCGCTGTGCCAAATGCATGCTTTTTTTCACTTACCTGAAAGGCCAAATATCTTTTCGGAAGAGCAGGCCCAGACTCTAGAATTCTGCTGGGAAGTGAGGGGTTGCATGCATAATTCTACGTTACGGCAGGTCTCATTGGGACTTACTTGAACCAGTAGTGCTGGCGAGGCTCTAATCCGTAGCACGGCTAACAGTTGAATGGAAAAGTGCAATAAACTCTTGCACTTTCCATCCACCACACAATCAAACCAGACTGGTTTGTGAGAACTCGTTGGTCAGTGGAACGTATGTACTTCCTCAAACTTCTGAGAATGGAGTGCCGACAACTGTAGGTTGGTCGGCTCATAGTGATGGTCACAGAGGGCAGTTACGATCAGTACTCCAAGAGCAGCCACCACCCTACCATCTAACCACATACAGGCTAACCCATACGCAGTTCGGGGAAGGATGGACATAGAAATATAGAGAGAGGGAGAGAATAGGTGTTTCTAAACAGCATTGACTCACCAAGTTTACACAAATTCCACCGTGCTCACAGGGTGATGGCGGATCGACAGAACACTCATCCACGTCCACCTCGCAGTTTGTGCCGGTCCAACCCGACCGACACAAACAACGATATTGGTCAAGATTGTTGGATATACACTGGGAGTGCGGTTGACATGGGCTGTTCAAACACGGGTCCCAGATCTCACATCGAAGCCCTGAAGAGTGGGAGGATTAGTAAGTGAGATTATGGTGGTGGTGACGACGTGATGTGCAGTTCGTCAAGACAAGTGAACGACGATGCAACCAAGTGGAACAGGTGCAAAAGTGTCAAATGTTTGTGAGGTGTGGGTGAGTCGACCCTGCGATGGACGGTTGCTAGTTCTAAATTAAAGCCGAGCTAGTTACACACAGTACTGCAAGAGAGACCTGTCAAGAGTTCGTATACGGTGGAACTGCTGTGTCCACCTACATGATTGACGAATATGGCAGATAGCATGACAAAAGTTAACACTAGAACAACGAAATGGACCATACAGGCTGCTGTTCAACTTACAGTGAACAGAGCATCTCCACAGTAGTTAAAGCAGTAAAACGTAGTGACATCTATTCTCTAATTTCCCGACCTATACTGCTACCTTGACGTGGTGGTCGGGCTTGTGTACTGTTTTGATCCGGCGGGCTATGCTGACTAGGACTCCGGTCCTTCCAGGTGCAACCTTGTCAGACAGGCCAAAGGGGAGCAGTCAGACGAAAAGCAGTTACACTCATAGGATTGTATGTCGCACTGCTGACCGCGTAGGAGTGCTTAGGCAGTGAGGCACGATCCTATGGGCATACAGCAGAACTATTTTTATAGTTGCGGCACTGCTGTCTTCCGTATCAGGAAGAAGGGGGTTAGAAAAGGTACCCTTAAACAAAGAGCACTCCGATCGCCCAACGGTTGACCGTGACCGCCGGCGTATTATCCAATACGGTCGAAAAACATCAGATATCTCTCAAAAGCCTGATGTAGCTTCGAGTACATCCGCTGCGCGCAGCAGTGTTCAGAATCAGACATTATTGTCTTATTCACTGCGCCCTCGGGCTAGGCAAGCCCCTCACTGCCAAGTGAGTCAGACTCTTGAGTCATTGGCTCCGGGTAGGGTCCCCCAAGAAAACCCTATATCCTGTTGTCTCGCAGGTCAGACTTTTGAGTCAGAGGCTCGGGGTGGGGTCCCTCAAGTCAACCCCCTTCCGCGGCATAAACGACCGGGAAGTATCAGAAGTTATCGTTCTCTCAACAGTGACATTACTAACCGACCACGACTTTCTCCTATTCTCTAATTTAGCACAACATTGTAGCCAAATTTCTGGAAATGAAAGGAAACATTTAGGAGCCAAGAGATCCCGGGCGTTTCGCTCCCAAAACCGTGAAGTGCTCGGCTATGTTTAGTCTGCGTAATCCGTAAAGATAGGTCCCACAGAGTTAAACTAACACAGAGCTAGAATGTTCTTGATGTGGTCTGTCAGAAGACAGCATATGCGTAACTGGATAATTATCTTCTTGTTCAAAAATTAACTTATCCTTAATACGAAAAATTTACGAAACCCACTCACTACGATAATAGGGTTAAATATCCAGTAGGACACACTTTAAGATGACTTGCAACAGTGGCAACATAGTATCGTTCGTAATTCCTTCGCAAGTTATTTGTGCTGTTCATCTCCGACCCAATGGAGCCCATAGTTCGGCGCGGATATTAGGAGCGCTACCTAGGAGTGCGCGATCGTGCACTCGGTTGGACAAAGCCAGTCATTTCGCTGAAGGCCGAACGGTCAAGGTCACACGGGAAGATCATGTGACCCACGCATACGGCACCGTTCCGACTGGTGCGGGCTGAAAGCAGAAGCTTGTCAGATTGAGCTAACCGCATCTTACCGCACATCGGGGCAGGAAACCGAACCTAGTGTTCTGAATCGACTTTCATACACCCTAACCACCGCATGGCCCTTTGCAAAAGCCGCTTCAGATTGGGTGAATAATCAATCCTATTTGGCGACCGGGGTGAACTTCATGATTTTACGGAAAATGCGTTGAAGTGTCACACATGCCTGAACAACAAAAAGTTTTCTAAATATGCACATTATATAATCCGATAGAAAATAGCAAGGACGCTCTAGTGGAATCTTTCTCAACTCCGTAGGAAAGATCTTTGTGTTATAGAACAGAGCGAATTGGCTATTTTAGCTGTTCCAAGAGCACTTCTCCCTGACCTTGCTTGGCGCAGTTTTTTAGTTTGAATTGTGTTTTCGGGTCATTCATTTAGGCATTGGTGTATTTTCAACACGAACATCACACACTAAACAAGCGTCGCAAGCGTAAGTCTATCTGAAAGGTGCCAGACTCCTTCCCAGTAGAGCTCGTCTAGCAGGTTTAATGAAATCAGGGATCTCGACCTGTCTCCGAAGTCCTAGTCGCGGAATTATCGATTGGAGTTAACAGGACATTTACTGTGACTTCTCTCAAGAAGATCGGGCAACCTGATCATTGCTCACAAGCGGAGGTAGTTGAGCGTTCAGACTTGATAATTCGGTCGTGCCTAATGTGAGGTCAATGGCGCAGTGGTCAACACGGTTGCTTCATGAAAGCGTGACCGGAGTTCAAATCCCAGTCGTGGCAAGGATATGCACTACTGACGAGCTCTAATGAGAGCGAAACTCGAGTCTTGTGCTTCTTTTCAAAAGAGTGTGGCTGGAAAGTCTATCTAGATGCGAACGCTGCGATCAAATGTGAGTGATGATTGTTGTGTCCGCAAAAGACGCTTGGCCAGCGAGTTGGTCTACTGCACAAACTTCCGTACAGGTCATGTCAAAAACTAAACCACAAACGCTTACACTCATTTGCACGACAGACATGCATTCACATACATTGGGTGACAGTACGTTGTCATTCGCCTTGGCGAAAGTTTTCACACAGCAGGTGCACACTGTTCCGATAGTCTCTTCTTGTCCGTCGTGTACGGGGCTTGTCCTTTTGTTCCTGAATGTCGCCTGTGGGTAATACACTACTTGTGAGTAGTATACTACTCACAACGAAACTGCCTGTTATACAACACTCCTCCTTCTTCTGAGGTTCCTTGGTTCCTTTGCATTTGTCGACGAATCCTCTCCGATTGACGCGGTGTTTCCTCCCGGATTATTGATCTTCTGGTTCGTCGCGCCGGCATCTCGTGTCACGTTGTTAACTCACTGGCATGCACCCGTTTCGTCTCGCCGCCCCTCTTGATCGTGTACACTGGGCCCCGTCTGGATATTACCAAATACGGACCTTTCCATTTAGGCCAAACTTTTCTTGATCCTGGCCCGCTGGCACCCGTGTTCCGATGGTCTGGATATTTCACCCGTTCTCCTATGCTGAACATTCTAGTCTTGCCGAACCGTTGCCCTGTGGATTGCTCCTTTGTGAGTGCCTGCGATGCTTTCAGATTTCGTTTGGCTCTTTCTCTTTCGGCAACCAATTCTTTAGTGGAATCAATGCACTCTGGCCATACCCCAATGTCCTGATCCACCGGAAGTCGAGGGGTTCTACCGTACATCAATTGAAATGGAGATTTCTTCGTGCTCGCCTGCACAGACGCCCGGTAGGCCAATAACACCAGTGGCAACGCAGACTCCCAGTCTCCTCCTTTGGCTGATAACCATTCTTTGACCGTTCGGTTGTTACGCTCAGTTAGGCCATTCGTTTGTGGGTGATACGGCGTCGTTCGGATGCGCTTGATTCCCAGTTGTTGCATGCGTGTTCGAAACTCATCGCTTTCGAAGCATGGTCCCTGATCCGTCAAGATCGCCTTTGGTACACCGTGGTTTGCTACAATGTGCTTCATCACCATGTCTCCCACCGTAGATGCTTTCTGATCCGGAACGCCAGTCGCTTCGATCCAACGGGTAAAGTGTTCCGTCATGACCAGAACGTACTGGTTACCGCGGGCGCTCAGTGGAAATGGGCCCATAAGATCCATAGACCAGAGTTCACCGATTTCGGAGACTGGTATTGGTTGTAAGGGCTGTTGGGCTCCCCGATTGTCGCTTTTCAGTAACTGACACTGTTGGCATGCAAGCACGTAAGTTGTCACATCCTCTTTCATTTTCGGCCAATATGCTCTTTGTTGCAACAGATCATACGTCCTAGTGCATCCGGTGTGTGCCATTTCATGGCAGTCTGCCACCACTTTCCTCCTCAGTTGTCTCGGGATGACTACCACGCACGGGTGCCCAACGCCACGCTGCCATGTCAATACGCCTGCACTGTTTAAGCCAACTCTTTTCCATTGGGATGCGATTATTTTCAGCTCCTCATCCTTAGTATTTGTGGGGATTCTCACGCCTCTTGCCAGAGCTTCAATCACTTTCCGGAGGACCTTATCTTGACGTTGTAGGCGTACTAGCGTTTGTGGGTCCTGCTCCATTATTAAGCCGTTGACTCCAACGGTCACTTTGGGGAGTTCGTCGTCTACTTGTGGTCGAGAAAGAAAATCCGCGACGCAATTGCTCAAACCAGGCACATGGTTGATCGTGAAGTCATATTCCTGTAAACGTAATGCCCATCGGGCTAATTTGCCTCTCGGGTCCCTCGCAGTCATGATCCATTCCAGGGGTTTGTGATCCGTCTCCACGTGGAACTGTTGACCCAACAGGTATGGCCTCCACTTGTCCAGTGCCCAGACGATTGCCAAACATTCCTTTTCAATAGTCGAATATTTCTGCTCCGTTGGAGTCAGGACTCTGCTGGCATACTCGATTACTCCTTCCTTTTGCTTGAGTACTGCCCCAATGCCACGGTCACTGGCATCTGTTGCTACGATGAACGTTTCTTTTGTGTTCGGTAGTTTCAACGTCAGTTGTTGCTCGTTCATCGCTTGTTGCACTCGCTTGAACGCCCTCTGGGCATCGTCGGTCCATTCAAATTTCTTGTCTTTTCGAAGGAGTTCGTACAATGGCAATGCAATGGAGTGAAAATTTTTCACGAACCGACTGTAGTACCCCGCTTGACCCAAAAATTGTCTCAGGGTTCGTTTGGAATTCGGAGCCACGGCCTCTCTAATTGTCAGTATTTTCTCCGGGAGAGGCTTGATTTCACCTTGACCCACCTTGTGTCCCAGTAACACCACCGATGATCGTCCGAGCTGTGACTTATCAGCATTGATCCGCAGTCCTGAGTTCTTAATGCGATTCAAGACAGCATCTATATGGGCAGCATGTTCCGATTCCGTGTTGCTGTATATTACGATATCATCTCCGTATACCGCCACATTATCCAGTCGTTTCACCAGCTGAACCATCAGGCGCCGAAATGTGAAAGGTGCCCCGGATAGGCCGAACGGCATGCGCTTGAACTGATACTGTTTTTCGCCTACCGTGAATGCGGTCTTCTCACGATCTGTGGGTTTAATTGGTACTTGCCAGTATCCGGAGCGTAAGTCCAAAACTGTGAACAATTTCGCCTGCTGTAGCTTGTCAAAAATATCAGCGACGGACGGTATTGGTACGACTGTATTCTGTGTTACCTCATTCAGCCGTCTAAAATCCACACAAAAGCGGTACTTCCCGTTGGACTTCTTCACCAGGAGAACAGGCGAGTTGTACGGACTGTTGGCTTCTTCGATAACATCCTCGCTCAGCATGTTCTGTATTTGTCTCCTCAATTCCTCCTCAAGATGAACCGGTATCCTGCGGGGCCCGTGAGGTCGAAATGTTCCGGTTGTTGGTATTTCATGGGCAATCCAGTTGCAAAATCCGTACGGATCATCGTCAGTCGTAAATACTTCCGCGTATTTCTCGACCGTGGACTGGAGCAGGGGGGCTGTGCAACTGGGGGTTTTAACCTTGCGTACTTGGTTGACGCTATCCTTTCGCTGTCCTATGAGCGTCAGGGAGCCATACTTGGTTGACAACTTCTTGAGCTTCAAGTCAATCACGGCATCTGTTGCAGCGAGGAAATCGGCTCCGAGTATCGTTTGCCTGGTTTCTGGGGACACAATGAAACGGTGCTTTACGATATGGCCGCCGATACGTACCCCACATTCTTTCACACCGTCAACCAGTAGACTATGACCTCCAACCGTCTTGATCATCATGGATGTCGGTTCTAGGTTTTGCTTTTCGGCACGAGCAATCAACGAAATAGCTGCCCCTGTATCGACTAAACACTGTTCTACCTCTCCATCAACTTCAACCCTTGTATGTACGGCCCCCTTCTCAATCGCTCCCATTACTAGTCGACCCGCCCAACAAAAAGAACAATCACGAAACACTTTATTTTTAGACCTCTGAGACCGCCGGATTGGGCAATCCTTCTTCCAATGTCCTTTTTTTCCACAGATGAAGCAGCCTCCTGGTTGATCGTTCTTCCGTGCTGCTGTTTTCAGGGCAGCTACATCCGCTGCGAGTTGCTCCATTGCCTTCTGCATTACCTCCAATGTCTTCTTGTCCGTATTGCTGTTTGAATCCACTGAGGCCACGGACATTACTGCCAACTCCCGTGTCACCTTCGCCAGATCGTCAAGGTCCATCGGCCGGGCGACATGGGCAATACGGACTTGGTCGCGAACCTCCATCGGGAGACCTTCAATAAACTGCTCCGTTAACAACTGCCGTCGTGATTCTTGATCCAATCCTGGCAGAGCCCTGTCCAGCAAACCTTGCAGAGTGGTGGCAAACACGGACGGGTCCGCTCCTTGTCCAAGCCTGGCCGCCTTGAACCGCCGCATGGCCTCCTGGCGGTCGGCCGGGCTGTCAAACGCAGCCACCAGCGTCTCCTTCGCAGCGGCCCACTCCATCTTCGCAGGGCCTCTTCGCGCTGCGTCCAGCACCGCCTTCGCCCTGCCCTTCACCAGCGTCCGCAGGGCAGCCAGCTTCCCACGGTCGGTCTTGACTCCGACCACTTCGGCCACGTCCTCCAAGTCCTCCAGGAACGTCCGGACGTCTCCATCTTCGAACGGCTGTGGCCAGGGAATCTTCATCCTCGCGTTCGTCACGGCACCAGTTGTTGTGTCCGCAAAAGACGCTTGGCCAACAAGTTGGTTTATTGCGCAAACTTCCGTATAGGTCATGTCAAAAACTAAACCACAAACGTGTACACTCATTTGCACGACGGACATGCACTCACATACATTGGGTGACAGTACGTGGTCATTCGCCTTGGTGAAAGTTCTCACACATCATGTACACACTGTTTCGATAGTCTCTTCTTGTCCGTCGTGTTCGGGGCTTGTCCTTTTGCTCCTGAATGTCCCTTGTGGGTAATACACTACTTGTGAGTAGTATACTATTCACAACGAAACTGTCTGTTATACAACAATGATCAACTTGGAAAAAGACTAAATCCCCGACTACACACCAGTAACACTGGTATATATTAGTCACCCCATTCTGTCGTCCTACATTAGTCGTAGTGATTTGAACAAATAAGTCAGTTGAAAATTCGCCTATCCGTGCAGCAACTGAACTTGAAATTGACACCCGACAAGGTTAAATGCTCTACCAGTTAAGCTCCTCGTGGTTATGATGGTGTCAATCAATCCATGTTGATGATCGCTACCTCTTGTCAAAAATAAAGTCGTATATCGATAGTCATTTGCAGAGTATACCTCTTCGGCCACAGTTCCCATATACAAGTCAAATTTTCTTTCAAAAGGTACAACGACTAGTACATTGCCAACGTCCGAGGAACTAACCACTGAGTGTTGGCTATTCCTCAAATAAGTTACAGAACTGGAGAAGTAGATGTTAGAACTGATCTCTTTCCTTCCTATATGCAGGCAGCTGATTCAGAGTAATAACCACAACCATTCGAAAGCAGTATGAAGGTCGCCCATGTTGTTTAGACAGAAACCTGGACTAGCGACCTGCCAGGAATGAACGATCACACACCCTAAACTAGTGCGATCATAACATGGTAATTAGAGTTCCAGATGGAGTAGGGTGACTACAGAATAAATCGACGGATCAGCCAAATGTTATTGCCACAGTTTCCGACGTCACACCTGCGTGAAAGCTGGTAAACTGCCTATTCCGACTGTTTGAGTCATTGGGGGTGACGTACAGGAAAGCTCGTAGATCAATCGGTCTTTGAGATGGGCGATTGAGTTTGCTTGAAATTCGGACCACTGTGTGGTAGTCCCGCTGGTTTAGGACAACCAAGACGCAAACGTGCCCTGTTTCGAGTCCAGAACATTCAAATGAACAGGCGACATCGCACTTATACTGAACTTTATCAAATGCACCACTCCAGTGTTTGCTCAAACATCTTACCCTCAAAACTACTGTCCGGCTTAGGGAGTTGATGAATCAGGTGAGCTATGGCTGATGTTCAAGCTCGGTCATGCACTCTTACAATATGGGTGGGCGGACTGTACCACCATCTTAATGGTAGCTGACGCGTCTACCGCGGGTCCCAGAAGTATGGACTCAACAACAAAACCTGGAGTCCAAAGCAAAGAGATCACTCTGATTAACATTCACGGATCGGGGGTGTGTGTGTGACACGACCGAGTATTCAAATTTCTTCTATTCTCACCGAAGCACAAACTAACTCACAAGACTGCTAATTCAGTCGAGTGAATGAACGGGCACAACACACCACCGAAACCACGGCCCAATTGACCGATTGTGGGTGCAGTGGGGTGGAGATGTACGCGCATTTCCAGTCAAATCGCTCGGTTCCATCTGCCCAATCAGCGGTTGGCCACCACGATCCACGATCGATAACACTCGGTTGCTCACATGCGCGTTCCGGCACTTGAGCGACAACGCTGGACTGGGGATCAGCATGCACTGATGAGCGCAAACAGACGAAGTAAAAACTCGACATTTCCCTGATGGATTGTGCTATCACGGTGGTTTTTTTTCACCAACCACTGAACAACAAACAGCTGCACATTCACGAGCGAAACAGATTTACGAATTATCAGATGACTGGTCGGAAACCGACTGTACAGACTGGACGTGTGGACTGACTGATGACGGTTAGGGTGGATGCTTTCATTTCACTGAACACATGTCGGAATCGCTGTGGTTGTGAGGTGACTAGGNGTGTGTGTGTGACACGACCGAGTATTCAAATTTCTTCTATTCTCACCGAAGCACAAACTAACTCACAAGACTGCTAATTCAGTCGAGTGAATGAACGGGCACAACACACCACCGAAACCACGGCCCAATTGACCGATTGTGGGTGCAGTGGGGTGGAGATGTACGCGCATTTCCAGTCAAATCGCTCGGTTCCATCTGCCCAATCAGCGGTTGGCCACCACGATCCACGATCGATAACACTCGGTTGCTCACATGCGCGTTCCGGCACTTGAGCGACAACGCTGGACTGGGGATCAGCATGCACTGATGAGCGCAAACAGACGAAGTAAAAACTCGACATTTCCCTGATGGATTGTGCTATCACGGTGGTTTTTTTCACCAACCACTGAACAACAAACAGCTGCACATTCACGAGCGAAACAGATTTACGAATTATCAGATGACTGGTCGGAAACCGACTGTACAGACTGGACGTGTGGACTAACTGATGTCGGTTAGGGTGGATGCTTTCAGTTCACTGAACACATGTCGGAATCGCTGCGGATGTGAGGTGACTAGGTCGTTCTGTGTGTCTATCTGTTCCCCTGACTTTTCTCACGTTGAGTCAGTTACGTTGGATCACATTTTTCACAGTTCATTTTGTCGGACAGTGGCCGCGCACGGTTCTTCTGGGCGAATTATCATGCTAGAAGCATACCACATCACTGGAACGCAAGTAAGGGAACAGAGTGTCGTTAGTCTCACAACTGCGAAGTTTGCTGAACTGGTTTTTATTTATGCGGCCCGGAGTAGAAATGTAGAGGAGGCCACTAGGGAGTTTAATACAGGGGTATGTGGGTATGCGACCGGTTATTTTTAAATCAGTTCGAAGGTCGATGTAAAATTTTGTTACAGCGGGTAGTGTTTATGACCTGTGAAGAAGTGGTCGATCGCGCACATCAACAGATGATTGTTCTACCACTGACCTTCTGCGACGCGTAAAAACAGTTTCCAAAACTGCATCCCTCGATTCGTACAAGAATGCAACACTTCGAATTCCACTATAAACAGGATATTCGGAAGATACAAGTAGCGACCATAACGGGAGACCTGATTACGCGAGGTTTGGTTGTCGGATGCCAGCGTAGACCTTGGACCTGACAGGCGGCTGACGAATCTTGACTACAATAACAGTAAGATGTTTCTGTCTGATCAGTTCCAGTGAGCGAAGGTAACGTCAGAAAATGTCACACGTGCTGCTAAGTGCCCCGAGATGTGTTTTACCGTTTCCAGATAAAAAAATTCGCCTAGAAAAATCTGTGTGGCTACGAAGGTTTATTGCTTAGCTATGAAGACGGCTGACTGTTTGCCACATTTTGGGTACTTCATCACCAACGGTGTTGTAGGAAATTAAGTAGAGGCTAAAATGATTTTCACTAGCAAAATGTATCTGTCTGGATGTTGCAAAATACGTGAAGGCTACGATGAGAAGAATGTTTCTACTGGTGAAAAGTGGGGTCGCTCAAAGGAAGTCCAATAAACCTGTTCACCGATGTCAACGTTCAATTGAATGTATCGGGTGAAACCAACAGACAAGCAACGATGAGATTAAGAAGCGGATAATCCGTACCGCGGAATGAATGAGTTTGGCCGTTCACTAGTTAAGGAGGTAGAGACGATCATAGTGACCGGATCATGAGCTAAGAATGTCATCAGAACGTTGGCAAAGCACAGAACTGTTTGCTGGTGTCGCAGCTTCCTGTATGAAATGAGCAAACGATGATCTGGCAAAGAGAACAGAACGCATCAGTTAATCACTGTAGATTACAATTGTTTCCTAAGATGAGAATACTGTAACCTCAGACATCAGAGCACACAGTGGTCGATAAGGCTTAACAGCATAGCAGCCGTCTTTGTTCAACCAAAAATTACTCAAAGAAGCGGGGCAGAGAAAGACTCATTACTAAGTCCCACCTGCAATTCGATCGGTTGTGTGTAAGACGTAAGTATCCTGATGTCGAGCGTTTAAGTTTATACACAGGAACTTTTGGAAACCAAACTCAACCTAGGGCCGTTTCTCATGGTTGTTAGGTAACTCTACACAACTATTGATGGCAGTAATGAAAATGATGAGAAGATGTCAATGAAAACAAAACGTGTCGACAATCTGTTAGTCTCATACCTGTGTATCCTTGGGTGCATACGCAAGTCCAGTTTGTCAAATTTCCCACACATGTCCCACCGTTACGGCAAGGAATCGCGTGGCAATCGGTGGCTTGGGAATTCACAACCGAGAACGCGATAACTGATGGACAGAGAAAGAACATGTAAATAAAGGCATGTGGTTGAAATGCAGCATTTTGTGGCAGTTCCATCTATACCACATCCTGAATGGATTCAATCGTTATAATTTGTGCGATAGCCGCGTGCCATGAAAGGATCGACGAATTAGTGGTCGAGGTTGGATGGGAGCCAAGCATTGCTACTCTCGGGGGTTCAGAATGAGTCAACGTGTAACTACTACTGTTCAGGCGGAGTCGATCAAGAAAGCGCGGCTACATTCAGTGAAACTGGGTTTCTAGAGTTTACACCATTCAGCATTCGTAACCATGTGAGACATCAGCTCACGTGAACTGAGAACTACCATGTTGCCGGGACTCATGCTGGTGTCGGCTGTGTCACCAATGGTCTATTCAGTGTATCTAGTCCATATGTTACAAATATGTAGAATGACAACAATCGTCTTGCGGTCTAATGGCCATAGGCGCAATCTTCAGGGCTGCATCCTCACGAGTGTACACCGCAAACTGCCTAGTTTGCGACGGAATCGTGTGCAATCAACGGAGAGACAAGAAATTGCAAACATGAGTGAGATAATCTGATCCTGTTACTATGGCAAAAACAGTGTTGTCAGTACAAGGAAGGAGTTAGTGTCGTGGCAAACGGTCTCGGCAGAAGAAGAGCAATGCTTGACGGCGCTCGTTTGCCTGAATGATCGAGATGTCACAACAGAGGTGACCCAACGTTTCGTAATCAGTTTCGGGTTGGTTTAAAGATTCGAATCTAGCCACCGCTAAAAGCTGACAGTATATTCATATGTATGGATTCTCAACTGTATGTGTCCGTATCGTTACGTACTACTGGATAAAAAGGGACGCGGAAATTAGCTTTAAATCGGTGGCTTTGACTTGACTTATCGAAGGAATCTGCTTTCAATATAGTCTGGTCATTCTGACCAGACATTTCAAGGATACAATGCTATGACGACCGATAAAGTTCCGTACGGAAGTTTGCGTCTCCTTAATGAAAAGGCTATATTTTTCAGGACGCATTCATATCGATGGCGGTCTTAATTTTTGTTCAACTGTTCAGGGAATTTGAGACATGATGCCCAATCAAACGGGACGGTGAATGACAGGGTGGTGTCCTGTAAAAATTGAAGAATAATTTTTATCCGGGAAGAGCTGTCCAGGAGAACAATATCTGGAAGTGAACGCATGTGTGTAAAAGTGAAATCAGTTCACAGCGTGAGTTATCAAGTCCAAACGGTCTAGACGACATGAACCGAAGCTGTTTCTCTGTTCGTGAGTGAAACCTGCCCTAAACAATGACAGTGTTTCTGGATGTCCAGTTACAAGCCTATTTTTTTTATATTAATCTTGAGTCTAGTTGAAGTCATCAATTTCACGTGAAGCAATCAAAACCCAGAACCGTCCACAGACGAACCAGTTGTCCACCGAGTGAACGAATGATACGTTAGGTGGTTTCAAGCATAGAAATGACGATTTTGTATAAAAGTTTCAATTGTAAGATTAACTTGCAACTCCATTAAATCGACCAGCGGATTCAATGCAAAGGTCGAATTGGTTATGGAATAAAGATTCCGGTGAAAGTGACGGAAAAGAGCAACATTCGGTTTCACATTTGTCGTGGACATAATGGACAGGGGTCGACTGCTCTACTCCCGGCAAACCAGTTAATATAACAATGAACACGGTCAACAAATTGGTACATTGTAAGACCGACAGACATCGGTTAGATCCGACCAAACCTTCCTCAGCATTAGACGGACAGTTTGCTGAATGGTGGCTTCAAAGAACAAGGCGAACACACCCAGTACCGGAGCATCATTCGTCACGGTACGCTATGTCAACATGTCTGTCGCTTTCGAATGAGACCATGAAACCATCGTGGGAACCTGATTGTTCATGCATTCAAACAATTGATGAATACTGTTTGTTCTAATGAACAAGTGAGTTATCAGATGCAACGTTGTATCGATATGTTTTACAGGGAACTTTTGAGTATAGACTCTCTCAATAAAAACAAGTCAAACGTGACACGTACAAATTTTTTTGATGGACGGACACCCGATCGGTTTTTCTCACCATTTGACTGCCTAACCTCAAGACACACTCAACTAACGGGAACGTAATAGAGCTTACGAGTGCAAATGGGTTCTGACACCAAAGTACCTTGAAGCGGTTCCTCTGTCGTATCAAGTGATTATAAACAGATATGTTCGTATTCAAGTATTCAGCAGGACACATTCATCTTGGTTGATTGTCGAATTACACGCAACATCGCGCTTCTGTGGCTGAAATCCAAGTGACAACCGTCGCACAGTATAGCACATTATTTTTTAGTCATTTATAGATTTGCTTCCCCAACTCGTTTTTAGTTTTCTTTAAGACTAGATAACGGTGACAAACAGGGGTAGGTGTCATAGAAGCAATGTTATCAGTTTTCATACCACAAAGCCATGTAACCAGGACAAACCAGGGACCGTGCGATTGTCAGTGCGACCCACATCATCGAGCTATCACGGGTCCAAAAAAAGATACGTGAATGAATATGGTACACTCAGAATAGAAGAAATTGGAGTGCTGACTAAGCACGCAGAAACCTTTTATATAACCGGGATTGGCGTTCAAACACAAAAGTATACACTACTTATGACCTCTAACAAGAGCGAATCTCGTGGTTAGTGTCTTCTCAAAAAGCTTCGGATGAAAAACCGGTTTGAATGTAAAAGTTGTGATCAACTGTAGGTGGATGTGTAGCCGTACACCACTTGAAAGTAATCAAAAGCGCTGTCTAATAAGGATCAGAACTGCAATCAGATTGGAAAAACCTGATTGTGAAATCATCTATTGGGTTTAACAGGACAGTCTCAGTACACTCACTCAAGGGGATCGATTGGCCTTAGAACCAATCACAAATGACTGTGGCAGTGTAGTTATGTATGAGTATTCAATTATGCTCAGTGTACTTATTGGCTGATTCACGCTCATTAGACGAATACAAGAGATGGTGTTGAATAATCGCTTCGAACAATGATGTGCGCCACTAAACGGTTCTAACCAAAGGGAGTCTAGAGCTGCTGCCGCTCTTCGAAATTGGGCTGCCGAAAAACCCAACGGAATGTGAAAGCTGATAGCAAATGCAAATAGCGTTCAACGCACAACAGACATAATTGCAAAGAACCTAGACATCCTCCTTCATCCAAGTGACAGAATCGAAGTACAAAACACGGATGCGGAATGACCATCCACCGAAATGCCAACAAGCACGCAGAAAATGAATCATCACACATGTGGTTTCAGTCCGCAACGCCTTTGCAATCCAAGTTCGGTAGGGTCAGATTATGTCTGTTTTAGTATAGTCTTAACTGTCCAGTGGTAATTGCGACCAAACTTAATAGATTCTGGTGAGCCGTTGTTATGCGACGCTCAAAAAAGGATAGAAGTTGTGCTTAAAAAGTAATGATTGTTGAATAAGGAATTTGATGTTAACGGGAAGAGAAACAAAATCACACCAAACATACACCGTGGAATTGGTTGAACCGAAGCTACCACCAGTAGAAGATAGCGAAATGTGACACCTCAGCTTCCGGACACATTCTGGATGAGCAACATCAGTCTTTGACATCTTTACGCATTTGGAACCACGAACCAGGCGTCCTAAACAGATGCACATTCTGACAAAGAAGTATAAGAAAGCGAGGATAGACTGGACAACAGAACGACGTACGTCGCGCCATTCTGTATGAAATCGAACCAGCTGAACGGATCAATCGAGGTTCATTTCACATCATCCAGGTGGAACAGTGTGTGCCAGACAAGTAGTAAGGCATCAACGACGCAGTTCCCACACATGCCCACTCTCCCTTTCGCCCTCCGAATGCAGAGTGCGACCTTGATCCAGGAGAACAGAACAGAATGGGGCGAATCATTTTACACGTACATGATAACGTTGACGATTCCAGTGTGACTGAACTTTGAGAGCAATCACAGTAAGTGACGATCTACATTCCTCATACTTGTTTCCTGTTTAGTCTGTGAATTGGGGGGACTTTTGGGAACCATGAGCATATACAGGAGCAGAATGCAAATACCGAAACTCCGATAAAAACCATATATGCCTTAGTTTTCATTTGTTTGTCCGTGTTCTCCAGTGCTACGAAGAACGACGTCAGCTCCAACAATAACACCGATGAGTGGCTGTGAAACACATGTTCATGTTATCCACACTGGCAACGAGAAAAGGGTTTCCCTATCGTGTTGATTTTCGAAGCTTCAAACTAACCATAACGATGAATGCGGCCGTATTACTAACAGAGCCACACACAGAGTTTTGGGAAGGAATCCATTAAGGAGGCACCTCTGCCCGAATCGACCGCTTCACAAAATGATCGACCAATTTCTCAGGAGACAAGTAGTCCCAAACACAATCCTCCCGGGAGCAAATCAGTCCTGACGCGATCACTAGTGAGACAAAAGAACCTCGCAACGTTAAAACTAGTGTTTGTGAGCAACCACGACTTCGAAATCAATTAGCACAACTGAGTAAGTTAACAACCAGCGTAAAAAAGAGACGTTTCAAGAAAACACCGATCAAACCTGCATTCTCGTTTGTATTGACCTTGTGAACGGGTGTAAAACAACCGGAACGTAATGGAAATTAACCCTTAGACATACTCATATGCGATCTCCTTGGTCGATGGGTCACAAGACGAGGAAAACACATAATCAAACAGAAATTTAGTGGGGCTCAGACAGAAGGTTAACAAGTGGTGTTTTATGTCACACACTTGTTTGCAATATCATCAAGACAATGTAGAGAATAATCACCGTTCACATGGGTGATCCACAATACTTCGAACAAATTTCAGTTCTCCATGTCTGCTGACACTCTTCGGATGAGCTGGCCCAGGGGTGAATTGTCCTAGAATGAACTATCCCGGGAGAAATTGACCAGAGATGAAAGGTGTCAGAAAAAATTTCCAGTGACAAACTGGTTAGAAATAACCGACTGTAATGGACTACAATTCAATCGATCTATGATACGCTCACTAAAACCCCTCAACCCTCATAAACAAGAGAAATTCATTGCCAGAAGGCTACGAAGCCAAACCGGTAAGTAAAACGAGTGCGCCTCTAACAAATATTCTTAATAAAAATCCCCGTGAGGTTAGTGATCGTCCTGACTTGCCTTTTTAGCTGGCCGACTCATTTAGTTGTGAGTGGGCGATGTACGGAAAAAAGGTTTGTAAATCCGTTCGCTAGTGTTGAACCCGGAGTCAATCTCCAAGAGACTTGAATGACAGAGATAGCACACAATTCGAAAGAGGACCATTCAAACGTAAAGGTGCGATGTAAGCTGCAACAGGGTGTTGGTCCACACCATCTAATCGGCATCTTCAAGTCAAGATACACCAACTTTTTCGACAGCAATTTGCCATAAAGGACGGTTTCTGCGTTTCACTATTTAATAGGTGGTCATTATGTTGTTGACTCTAAAAGCAGCTTCATTTAAGTACGTTTCACGAGGTCTCTGATACGAGGTTGAGACAACAATATTCCAACTGAATGACCTGTTAATGTTATGATCAACATTAGTAATATGAACTGACCAATCCCAAACGCGTTTAATCCAACTGGGATCTGTCCGGAGAGGAAGGAAGGCTTGTGACGTTGCGTTGACTCACCGGAGAATCCAAGTGTTAGAATTGTCAACCGAGTGAAATAAATGCACCACCTCATCATAGACCTACCTCATCGCACACCAACATCAAACATTCCTCGTCAGCCGCTGCTGCCCGTGTTTCTACGTTAACAATAGGATGCGAAGTGTGTATCAGGATGTTTTCTTCAGGAATTCTTTCGAGTGCAACTCCAACTCGTCTGGTTAAAGGACTACGTCGAGACAGTGTTGAAGCTGTCGAAAACACTAGCGTTCTAACTAACCGTAGAAGGCGTCCATCACCTCCTTCTGTAGTAAGTTTCCCTAGTCCGCTCTCCCTAGTACATTGCATGCCTCCGATTATAAAATACCGCGATACTCATTTCCTATGGTGGCTCCGAAAATCTCTCAAAAAATCTAGCTTTGGAGTTATCCTACCAGAAACACCCCAATAGTTTGTCAAAGCTCGTTGTCACTCCATACCATACGCCACAGTAGACATGCAGTGAACCGATAATCAGTATCCAACTCAGCTCACCCGACAGATCACAAATGTCTCACGACGGCCAACCAGACGGCAAAAGTCACAAGGTCACACGTATAGGAAGCGTTCTGTGATCGACCACAAAAGTAAAGACAGCAACGAAAAGATTACGTTCTGTCTTCAAGCGTTGACATACTAAAACAAATTATGGGAAAAAGGCAGTCATGCAATCCGTCTGAAGTTGGGATCACCTTTTGCCGGAGAAGACAAGCACAGCAGTGAGGCTACCAATCACACGGTACAACCAGCACCGATCAGACAGTGCGGATGCTGTCAGTCCGATACGCACCAGAGACAGTGACTTCCAATAAACCCAAGGTCCGAGTGAGGGTGGCTTGTTGTCCTGTGTTTCAAAATGTGAACGGCAAAAGTGTAGGTTTGAACCTTATAATTCAATTTACTGATGAGTAGCCGGGGATTTGGTTTATTTCCAAGTTGATCATCGCTCACATTTGATAGCAGCGTTCGCATCTAGATAGACTTTCCAGCCAGACTCTTTCGAAAAGAAGCACAAGACTCGAGTTTTGCTCTCAGTAGAGCTCGTCAGTAGTGCATATCCTTGCCACGACCGGGATTTGAACTCCGGCCATTCTAATCATGAGGCAACCGTGTTAACCACTGCGCCATTCACCTCACATTAGGCACGACCGAATGATCAAATCTGAACGCTCAATCACTCTCGCTTGTGAGCAACGATCAGGCTGCCCGGTCGTCTCGACAACCCCGCGATTAGGTCTTCTAAGACAGGTCTAGGCCGTTACAAGAATATGCACTACTGACGAGCTCTAATGAGAGCGAAACTCGAGTCTAGTGCTTCTTTTCGAAAGAGTCTGGCTGGAAAGTCTATCTGAATACGAACGCTGAGATCAAATGTGAATGATGTTCAACTCGATTATAATTCAGTGTTGTAATTAGTGATTGCTGTGGTGATCTTGAACAAGCTCGCCCATTGATCGGTTTTGAATAATGAAAATAGTTGCTTGTGATGGTAAACGGCGGCTGCTTGGAGTTAAAATGAACTTGCTAAGAAAGAGTGAATTTGGTAAGGATCTATTACTTATCAGTTAAGCGGATCACAAATTTACAGATATAAATGAGAATCTACAGAAAACAAGCGCACTGTGTCGATTCACCTAGGTCGACCGGCTTAAACAAACATCCAACGATGGCATTCAAACAGATCTGGTACCATCCACATTCATGCTGAACTACTGGGATCAATAAATGTTTGAACGATACTTATAAACTGTAGTGACAACTCCATCAGTGTTCGGGGCCACACAGTGTGCCTCCTGTTTATCCAAATACAAACAGCGGAACAAAGAGGGTAGGTGGATGAATGCGCTAGCATAAACATTCTTGCTGGACCTCTGCTCGTCTGGACATCCGCCTGCATCGTGTTGCGTAGCGTTTCAGCACAACTGAGACAGGCTGCACCTGTGGGCAACCAGCTCCAAAGTGAAGCCATGTGCTTATGAGTCTAAGATGAGCCACGCAAATATAGACATATATATATACATACATGCACACATATCCGGGAGGTCACCAGTGGATCAATGATCTACCAGCCACGTTGGTGAAAAGCAGGCCAGATCCATGTTAAACATGGAGAAACAGTATCCTGAAGACCGAATCGGTCGATTTGGCACAACAACAGCTCATTAATCATCCGCGCTAATCTAGCGAGGCCAGCTGTGAAAAAGAGCACCGATGACCAACTGTTTTGACAAGTTCAGTTGACCTGACGATCGCGTGTGAAAAACAGTCTTGTGGGGGTAAAAGTTATTAATTCAGTCATGTGAATTGACATCTGGCGTGATGATCGTTAGCGCACCGCAAAAAGGGAGTAAAGTCACTGGATAAGCCACAACGCAGTTTACCGATGATAATTAAACCGTTGATCGTCGGTCCATTGAGGGAAGCACACGTGACCCGAAGTATGGGAAAAGTGGGGATGGTGAAGATCGTCAGATAAAAACCAACTTTAATTATCAGATAACTTTATCCGACAAATACGACTGTCACATGCCTGAACATCCTCCTCCGGCAGGTGGTCTTTAGAAAGGAAACAGGTACGGATCTAATAGACCATTTTCATGCGGCAATTACATCAAGCATAAATGATGTATTCATATGGCTTTTGTCATTGGGAGCCTCAATTACACTAATTTTAACCACAAGAAACTCAGTTACTTGGTAAGCTGGATCCACTGGATGTACTAAAAGCATACAGGTTATGGAAAACACCAAACTCTCGCACACACCAAAGTCAGTGTTGGACAGTTAATAAAACTGGCTGTAAAATGCTTCAGGTCAAACAGGAAGAGGAAGTCAGCGACTGTAGGAATGCGAAAACAATAGTAATTCGAAATGAGGACAATCGTCCAGCTGCATCCTATCAAGGAAGACAAACATGCAGCACATTGCAATACTCAAACAACCGATAAGCCGAAACACCGGAAGGGGGAAGGCAGTGTCAATTTACCGAGAATCTCCTAATGAATTGTCGGCTTGGTGTCCTCAATGTAGAAGTCGAGTTTGTTCTTAAACTAGTCAAATGATGGCGCTGTCACATCGGATTCAGCTGAACTGTTCACGAATGGACATGCCTAAATGGAGACGTCCACAATCTAGTGAGTTGTTAGGCATGAGCAGAGTTCGAAAGGAGTGGTAGTGTGGTTTGTGGGGGACCACGTGTGTAGAAATCAAATAACCTTTGACAGGAAGACAAAACAAAAAATTGGTCCGTTCAAACAACTTGTCCGGATAAGATAACGAACCAGACATTAGCCTGTCTTGTCACCTTTCGTTGAAACCTCTTAATAGTATGGAAATCAGTCGACAGATACGAACAAAAAACCGAGACGAGCACAGCCGTGCGCCAGTGGGTCGCAGAAGACTCCTCTGAATGAAACCATTCGAACATTCTAAACACAAGCACAGAATCAAGTTTCTCGGGGATTGAAGAGCAGTTAAGGGAAGGGTAAAGCGCTCTGGATTATTTAACCTTCCTGTGTGGTAGTTCCCAGCTGGACACCTCGGTTGTTGTGCTGACCAAATTGTATGAATTGATCACCGCACTCAAACAACTGGAACTAACTGGCGAGACTGCATAAGATAGTATCCACATTTGCACGATCTGGTTCGAGTCATAATTTTGCTATGTCAGAGAAGATCAGGAAGGGAATGAATGTACTGATCAAATTCTGTGGGAGGAATGAAATGCATTCCTATACAAAGTAGATGAGTTTAGTGGAATGAATACACTCATCACACGGTGGTAAAAAAGGGAGAATAATGGCCAGGAAACATCACCCACATACTACGAGTGATCAGCTCGTAATCCATCCATCCAGCAGCAACTTGTAATAGATGTGAATTCTGGGAATGATCGACCTAATTAACCCAACAGAACCGCAAATATCGGTAACACATTAAACAGAATAGGTTGATTGGTCGGTGATCCATCTGGTGCTGGTCAACGAACGCTAACCACATTATTCGTTAAATTGTGGTGAACATGAGAATGGAACAGTAGTACAATTAAAACAATACACTAACCGGTAACATGCAATAATTATCCCCAATTTTAAAGACAATCATAGAGAAATACTACGGAAGAAAAAGATTCAAAATAATGCATAAGTATCCGCCACAAAAGTGTGTAGCATGCTAACTAAGCCCAAATATTTGGCTTAACTGATACACAGAATATATAATGAGTAATGATACGCAATTTATCTGAAGGTTAACAAATAGCGTTCATTGTAGCCTCTATAGTACAACACGAAGTACGTGAAATATTGATAAAGAAAGATACATGTGTATGTTCTTTTGTACACGCAAATATGAGTTAGCCCACATTATCTTATCCTCAGCTGCAGCACGTCTAGTCGGACACACTCAATTACATGTTGAACTGAGCAGTGCGCAAGACTCGAATGTGTGTGAGTTCCTGCGCGCAATAATGCTAGACGCTACAACCGTTTCTCCCCCCGTACAACAAAATATAAAGTGAAATCAGCTCAAAGATAATTTGAAGTGGCATCACTCCCTGTGTTAAAATCCGTTGATTAAGAGAAAACAGAAACGGCTTTCCGATTTCAGGTTAAATGTACACCTTTATTGCACACTCCGCTCTTAGTCTGCACAAATGAGCAGCGATCTGCTCATACTCATCATTGACAGCAACAGATCAATGGTTGGCACTGATAATCAGCTGACACACAAGTGTGGGAAGAAGCCATCGATGAAAGATGAAAATGAGAACAAACGAGATCCAAAACCGTTCTGGGTTCACACAAGCAAAATCGAGAAGTCTACATTTTGCAAACAGAAGAATGAGTCGTCAATAGAAAGATGGCGTCTTTGAGACAGCTTCCTCACGTTTTCTACTGCCCCGCTTCGTCCTAACTTCACAAACGATTAAATCAAGCAACCACAACAGTTGCACCAATGAGCTAGCCACCAGTTTCTACACCGTTGCCAGCCTGAGGTCAAGAGGATCCCGGAACTCCAATCCGAGAGACGAACAAGATCAGCAGGCCTACTAGCAGTTACTTATCGGATCATCAGTCGAACACTCTTGCGCCAATAGACTGAGGGTTTGACAGTAAATGAGAGCACAGCAAACGGCCGATCGATATCCTTCACACGTAACCTAGCCAACCAAATCTGTGTGCCTTCAGGGTTGGGGCAAGCAAGCTTGTGTGATCTTTAAAACCGAAAACAATCTTCTTAACCTATCCATTGTCTACCCATTTATCCTATTTGATAGATGTAAGTAAACGCAAGCATCACTGTTCACAGATCTCAATAAGCGTACAGGACATAACGAGACTACAGTTCGCAGTTACAAAATAAAGCTGCACAGACTGTGATCTCATGAACAAGTGTCACTTTGACGCAAATTTGTACTGTATCTTATAAGTATGGACTTCGATTTCACTACAGCATTTTGGGGTTCTAAATCATGGACTACAGATGTTGCACAATTTTAAATGTCTCAATAGAGATCCTTACCGACCGTAGAACAAGTCGAACACCGAACGACGGAACTTTGCATGCAGGTAGTCGCACAGCTCAAATATTCCGTCATCAATGTTTTGGCGCTCAACGGTGGAAATTCGTGAGATCTGGCACTACTGTGTAGTGACAGAAAGTTAAAAGGCCTTTTTTATTGGTTCACCTAGTTAGTCCTGTGTGACAATCCCTCCATGAAACGTTGGGAGCGAAACAACCTCGTGGACGGTCGATAATCACTAAACGATTTCCGTGACAGTTCACCAATTACCTTGGTTACTACCCATACATGGGTTGTGCATATGATGATGAATGTACTACATCAATATAAGGATGTTTTTATAGTTTCGGAGGAGAAATCAGGCTTCACACTAAGTCGATAAAATAGGTGTAACAATCAATGGTCTCACCTAATGTCACTTAAAGGTCAGGAAAAAACGAGGGGGAAATGATGGTGCGTTCTGGTTCATCGGGACAGTTCTCCCATATAACTTTCTGATGAACACAAAAACAGAGCAATAGTAAACTTCAGGATATAACTACAAGAGTAAATAAACGTCCGAATGTGTCATTCAACAACCGTGTTTGTTTGTTAGATCATACATACATTAGCAGGACACGTATTCGAGCACTGTAGTTTAATATACGGTTGTCAAGCAAAGATGCAGGGGTTGACAAATATGTACTCGGGCACACCCACTCAGAAATTACACTAAAACGGGATTGTACAGAACTATTTACCGAACCGAATCCACACTACCGACTTCAAAGTAACGCATGACGGGAAGGCATTTCGGACGCTCCATGAGAGCTCAACAGTCGAACTGCAATTCCGGTGACTGGTTTACCTTCATATAAGTTAACCGGCAATCACACTGTAGGTTCAGGTGAACTAACTGCTATCAATCGATTGGAACACATCTAAACAAATCGTGAAGGCCAAATGATGTTTAGATTAAATTCAAGGTTCTACAATTTTGGTGTGGCCATACTCATAAGACGCTGCGATGCGCTCTCCCTGAAATCCGAAATTAAAACCAGCACCAGGACTAAGTGAGTTGGAAAGGGATTCGCGCCGAAAAGCTTTGATACTTACGTACTCCATTCACGAACAGATTTGATGAACAATCTGAATAACACGAAAAACATTTGTGAAATAGTTAGGGTTCGTTATTATCGACGACCTAATCATAGACCTCCAATATTACTGGTGTCTATGGTAAAGGAAGAAACAGATGCTTACTAATAGGTCTTCTGGTGCATAGGAAATCTGTCACATCTCGTACTATCTGTGTTTCCCCAAACCGTTTATTACTTTTTAAGTGACTGTACCGCAAAAACGTTCACAATATATTTCAGAGAAGTTTAAAGCTACCAGAAAAAATGCGGCCATGCATTCAGCAAATATAATCGTTCATAGACACGCCTGGGGATACCTTTTTATCGTTTCTGCCACCTAATCGTATCTTGCACCTAATCAAAGGAGAGATGGTTCTCACGTTTTCTCGAGTAGGGTTTCATTACTGTTCACTTCAACTTTCCCTAGCATAATTGAAAAATAGACATGAGCACTGTTTTTGTGTTAAATAATTTTTCCCACGTATACTTGGAATTAACCTAACAGGCTTGCAAGCTTCAGACGCGTAAGTTTTTGGTCGTTTCAGTTTCAAAATAACTTTATTGAAAATTCACTCTCATTTACCAGTAGCCAGAGATTAGGATTACTTCATAACTGAGCATGACTCATAACTGACGACAGCTTCTACAATCCAATAGCGTTTTCAGCAGGTAACTTTTTCCAAAAAGCACCGGCCACAAGTTTTCCCCTCCAGAGTTCGTCAGTGGTATGTGTCCTTACCCGATCAAAAGTAAACATTCAGCCACTGTCTTTCGCAGGTAATGTACGGATTGGCCCCATCGTGTTTACAGAAGACAGGATAACTCTCCTATGAATCTCAAGCATGAACCCTACGACCACGATCCTCTAGCTGAGGTCAGCACATGAGGTTCATTGGATCAGTTGGGCATTATTTCTTAATGGTGATAGGGTGACACATTGCAGGTTTCAAAGCTCACTAGCATCTGCAACTGATGGATCAGTATATTCGCCTGATGATTTGAAGCAGGTCCACGATTTGTCGACCATCTAGTTCACGTATGCAAATACTGAATTCCAAGATTCAACCGAAAGATTTTGACCAAGCTCACGCTGAAAAGTTATGCGGTCAGGTAAAGAAATTCACCACCACGGTACAAATAAACAGATTAGTTCCGCGTAAAATTCTCTAACATTCTGCATCTTTGCGTCACCCAGCATAATCCAATAACGTTGCTTTACACCCAAATACTATGAAGCAATCAAACGACCTAGCAGAATGAAAGACGCAATTTTTCCAAAACCGGATAAAGTTTTTGATACTGTGATCAAGAATAAGACGAACTGCGTGCCCAACATGAATACCACACTGCCGAAGGAACGACACTGTAAACTGAACCGCACGCCGAACATTGGCACTACGGTTGGGAAGCAATCTGCAAGGATTCTTCTAATCTGATGGTTGTAGGTACACACTACCAGAGTTCATTATAACCAATCAAAACCAAAAATGTGAGATGTCTCAAAAATGCATACCTGCAGGAGCTTGTTAAGACTTATTCTGGCAATTCAGCATACCAGTAGCCGGCCAAACAGCTTGCTTACAACCCAGCCAGGTTTATGAAATTCCTAGCGTCCGCTGTGGTAAACGTTACACTGAACCGGCACAGCCCCTAGAAAATGTTTCAGTAAGTTCAAAAACATTATGAGAGATTGCCGATGACTCAATATATTTATTAACGCATCCCTTAGTGAGATCACATTTTAATACAAATCCTGTACAAAAGTTTCCTTTCTGTGCCCACACGGAACACTGGGGGACCAGAGTACTACTCACAAGCGATTGTGGCTAAGCGTTCACATCACATGACTCACTGTACCTAACTTGAGGTCAATGGTGCAGTGGTCAACAAGGTTGTCTCATGAAAGCGTGGCCAGAGTTCTGGTCCTGGCCGTAGCAAGAATGTGCACTAAAGACAAGCTTCTGACAAGAACGGAACTCGAGTCGTGTTTCTTTTCGGAGGGGGGCCGACTGAAAAGTCTACGGGAGTACGACAGCTGCGATCAATTGTGGATGGTGTTAAACGTATATAAAAATACTCTATTCCAACGCGAGGGATGCGCTTACCAACACAGTGAGGATGTAGCGACCCACAGTATGTTGGACCGCAATTCGACAAGTCATCATAGAAATCCAAGTTTCACATCCTACTGATAACGCCGATCTGTGATAGTGGGAAACAATGGCGGTGTATTTTGCAGCTCGGGTTAAGGACACTCAAAAGTGGTTGAAATGTTCAAACATATACGTTGAAACACTTACGTACTGATGATTTCACTTCGTTTGATGATGAAACGTTTGCAACTCAAATGCCAAGCTAGACGTACATCCCAATACCCAAAATAACGCCGATCTTTGAAAGTCTTATGAAGACGAGCAATTTGAGTTTGGCTAATGACAAATATTTTGATCCTCTGGAACTTCACGAATTCTATACGTTCTTATCACTCCTTATGTGAAAAAGAAACGTGGAGGTTTGGTCTTCCAAGATATTTTGCTTGCAACATGTCTGCGCGATACAGCGCGAAGTTTTGTCTAGCGCAAGGTGATATGCAGTAGTCGGTACCAGCAAAGTTCTTTATTGGTACTTACGGCGTCCAGGCCCGACCTGGTGTGAACGCTGTAACGTGGACCAAGACAAGTTTGTACGATTTACAGTCTACAACACAGAAGGTTTTTGGTGCATAGCTTTCTGTCCAGCGTGTTACCTAAATAAGTTCACGTTCATCCATAATGAATCAGTGGTAGCGTGAGGACTACTATTTCTAAAGGTTTCGAAAATCCAGGTATTCATGAGCTATTTTTTCAAAGATGATCGCTTGAACAATCTGCGACGTGTTTCGATGTACGCCCACTCTGTTGGTGAACAATGCAGGCTGTTCTTCATCACAGAGACTGGTTGTAGTTTGACCCCAAAAAATGGATTTCTCATTTCACCAAACTAGTTTAACTACACTTGTATACACCAGCAGAACAGAAAGGAACCTGTTGAATATCTTTTCAAGTGGTTATTGAAAGCTATGATAAAATAATGTCAGCACCTCGGTATCTGAACAGAAACCTGGCACCACGTACCGTAAAATACCTTTTGGTAGGGCCGGATGATTCAATTAAACTGTTCTTAAGTAATTGAAAGCAGAGGTTACCAGTGGCCTCGGAATTAATAGTGGGCAAAAAGCATCGTTAAATTCGGTGTCCAGGTGGTACCGGTGCAATCGGCGTGGGACCCACGGTGTTCCCCCAGATTTTTGTATGAACAACGTAATCCGTGAAACTCACTGTTTCCTATCAGTGAGTAGTCACAGATTCTCACCTCAAATTCTCGATGAACAAAGCTGTCTTCAGAGTGCACTAACAACGAAACAAAATCAGACAAACAGCGTGTCGCACAATTGCAATAAACCAATTTTTGAAGCGTGTTTAGAAGAAATGTCAAAAACCGATCCTCAACTGACTCACATAGTCCTAGTCCTTTTGGGTATGATTTTTTCGGGATGATTCCCAATAAGGGGTGGAACAACTTGTCATCTCTAGCTGTTGAAATTAAAAATCGAAATAGACCAGTGAGTATCCGCGTGTCGAGTCAATCTTGTAAATTAGCGTCTACCACCCTTCTTTCTGGAGATTGTCAGTCCGTTCGTGAACTGACCTGCTCATCTGCGGTACGTGACTAATTTATGTGGACGGGTGACAGTTGACGGGAAGACGAAAAAAGTGATTTTCCTGAGGTGTTTAACTGGGGGTGCAACAGTTTGGATGCTCCTTTGACTGCCAACATTTTCCAACCAGCCAGAACGGGGTTCCAACACCCTCACCATACGAACTTAACAAAAGTAATGAGGGATTGCTAGCTGACGTGCTAAACTCTAACCAGCAGGGTCCTGTCACAATTAATATCACCGTGCCAAAAGTGAACGTCTATAAGGGTGAGCGCAATTAAAAATTCAGGCAAACATCTTCGGTTGAGCTGTGTAGAGCAAATGAATCTGGGGTGGTTTCACACCATGTTTAACATATTCGAATAGTGCGGGAATGAAGATCTGCATTCGAAAGAAAGTTAAAGAGATGAGTTAGATAAAAAAAATCATCCCCTTATGATAGTACCGGAGGACAAAAAAGTGTACGGGCATCGTACTGCTCTCCTGAACGCGTTTAGTCCCCACATGACCGGACATGCAGAATAACCAACAGTGTTCAGAACATATGAATTTTGAGATGTCACTGAGTTCGCCAACAACCAACATTAATTTTTAATTTCACGTAGAGCATAGGAAAAGGCGCACTCAGCTGATCTCGCGCAGAACGTCTTCTTGGGACACTGGTTTCGTAATAGGACAACTTGAAGTTAATTTTTCAGTTCAAGAAACACGTTTTGAGAACAAAGTTGGCAGATATCAAACAGGCAACACATTCATTTACATATGAAAGAGATGGTTTTGAGACTAACACCTCAAATTGTAGATGGTATGGGAAAAAAAATTCATTTTCCACCATCTAGCTAATTCCGTTGAAACCCATACTCAACTAATCACATCTTCAGGCTATCACGAAAAGAGATAGTTGAGCTGTTAAGACAGTGTGAAGGACTGTGCTCCGGATGTGATAGTAACAAGCAATTTTGGTAACATCCTACGCGAAAAACGTAAAACGGCGACTTTCACTAACATATCGAACCATGAATTATTATTGGGAAGAAGTTGATCATGGTTCTGTTTTACGACCACAAAATGTGAGGTACGCGTTGGAAACAACAGTGATCACGTATAGTTAGAGGCGCGCGTCTAAGTGTAAGTTAATGACCATTCAAGGGAACAAGGTTGAAGTGGCTGGGATGAAAGTTCGAATAGACAGTGCAGAGACGGTACGTGTCAAGCCGAAAAAGAACGGGTCCGTAACAAAACCGATGACGGAATTGCGTAAACACCATAAACCACCGACCGACCAACCGCTAACACATTGAAAAGTCTAAGTTATCTGAAAAAGAAGGAGAGGTATGGAACTAACGGCTGTCATCGGAGAACCGGTGTGCTTTCCCAATACCAGGAGAGAAAATTCTAACTTAACAGATAAATGTGAAAGAACATCCCGTACACAAATTTTACATTTTCATTAGTTTCAGCGCCCCATTACAATAATAACCACTTTGAACCTACTGAGTGTCAAATCAGCGATCAGGGGCCCTATTAACGGGAGGTGTGATGTGGTAACCGAACTCCACTGTTAGATCAAAGCCACAAATATGACATTTTCTGACTGGGCTATCAAATTTTGTAAAGTTCGTCGCGTTCCGGTGTTTAATAACACAGTAGCAGTAAAAAATTAGTATGTTTCCGACTGTTCCAGACAAAAAGTAGAGTAACCTACACTATGTATTCAGAAACAATTGTCGGATAAACTTTGGTTGTTATGGTATTAGTTGTAGGGATTATTCGGAGTTCCAACCGACATGTAGGTTTCTTGTTTCAATTAGGGGCGGTAGTTTTTGCTTTCAAGCTAGTTACAGGTTTACAACTGACGGATGTGCGAAAAGAATTCATATCGCGATTTGTGTCATTCGACTAACTTACTCAAATTGAACTCTAAGTTGAAGTTTCCAACATGTTAGTGATCATAACACACTAAGAATACCGTTGACGCACCACAGCATAGGAAAAGGCACAATCAGTTGATCTCGTGCAGGGCGTTTTCTTGGGACACTCTTGTTTCGTAATAGGACAACTCGAACCTTTAAATGTCTGAAACAATTCAACCTTACGCGTGCTAACGTTCAGGAGCTGATTTTCGGAGCCCGACTTAATCAAAAAGGCTACACAACAGACAGGTAGGTTCTCATTGAGAAACGTGTATCCAGAGATAGTCTTCAAACTAAAAAGGCATTACTCGCAGTCTTACCTGCGTCTAATTACAAAACAGCCTAAAAGATTCTATTTGCTACCGTAAGGGTAAACACTCATCGTTCTAATGGCATAGATTTATCATCTGAGGAGAAAGAATTAACAGTTAAAAACACCCATGACGAAAGCAAAATTATGCGAACTGTTTGGAACGGGTGATGATAGTGAGTCAAGTCGATTGGGGTGTGGGTGACGTCCACGGCGGAGTGCTCGAAGGGTTCGATTACTAACACAGAGAAGCGTTAAGGCCACTTGTCTGTCTACGTGTTCATTATCGTGTTAAATAGGGAGAATGTTCATGGTTCACCGTTATGATACAGATATTCAATAAATGCAAATCATTATCATCATCATCGACAGCAACACATCAGTGGTTCACACTAATGCTTAACTGCCACACAACCATGAAGAAAAAGCAAACCCTATATAGAAAGAGAGAAGGAAAAAGAAGGGGACGGGAAAGGACCTAACTAATGAAAATAACTAAGTCCAGAGTCAAACATTCAACATCAAGGTGCCTACACCTTGAAAACAAACAAACAACCGAGCTGCAAGTGAGAGTAAGGCGTCATCAGCGAGACAGCTTCCTTACGGCTTTCACTGCCACGCGTCATTAAATGCACTCACTTCACTGACAACTCGGACAAACAACGACAACATTCACGCCACTGAGCTCGACTAGCCGCCATCTCACCTAAAGTCTCCAGCCACTGACACTGTGAGTCGTGAGGGCCCCAGCCTGGAAGACGAACTCGATCTAAAGTGGCCACTAGCCACTTGGTGAACGACTTCATTTCCCTACGCCACGTCATTATCTGTCCACCTCGCACCTTACGCCAGTCGGTCGCAGTGTCAGAAAATAGTGCTCGGTGTGGAAGACGATTAGCTGGCATCCTTGATACATGGCCTAACCATCTAAGCCTGTGAAAACGTAGGGATTGAACAAAAGAACTCGCTTGGCAATCATTACCAAACACCTGCTTTCTAACCTCTTCGTTACTTACACGCTGGTGCCACCCGACACGAGCGACTGAACGCAGACAACGGTGGTCAACTACTTGAAGACGGTTCACGTCTTCTACCCTGAGCGGCCAGGTCTCGCAGCCGTAAAGTAATACGGCCCTCACCGTTGTTTTATATACGTGACCTTTTAGCTTCAGAGAAATACCCCTCAGTCGCCAGAGATGCCTCAAATTAGCGAATGAATGCAAAAACCGTCTAGGTCTGTCAGACAGTGTATATTCGCTGCTGAATCAATGCGGGAATGACGCACCACTGTTATCATGAAAAATTACGTGGTTTAATTACCGCCCGGTTAAATAACTGGCATTCACAAATACAGCAACACAGGAAAAAACGAGTTCTGCTGGTTGCGACAAATTCACACAAATGGCTTATGACAGGTTAGGTAAGCAATTAGGTCGGTGGCACTGTTGAAGATAACCATAAACCAATGGTTTCCGTTTAGCACATTGAAATGAAAACGAAATTGGCATTTCATGAGAAATAAATAGAAAACCATACTTCATAAATCGCTTATGAGTGGTTGAGAAATTGGAATGTAATGAGTTGAACATCACTCACGTCTGGTTACAACCTTAGCATTGGGATACACTGTTCAGTACGTCCTTCTTGAACAGAGATGGTAGACTGGCGTTTCACTCCCAAGAGAGCTCGTCAGAAGTGCACATCTCTGACTACTATCACATCTACATCACACTAAGTATGTTGAAATTATTATATCTGGACGCCGATGTCAGGTGATTTCCAACAATGCAAACATTAAAACGACAGGCAATTACGAACCATCTAATTCACAGTCTCGGCGTTTGTGGATAACCTCATTCCTCACAAAATTGCTTGAAGTCGGAAAACAATGGCTGCTGAAACACAAATATGAGAACAGGAAGCTAGAAAACACGTTTTCTGATTAGTGAACTTGGTGGAAAATTCCGTCAGTAATCCAATTAGTACAGTCAGGGAAGGTCTCGTTTTAACGGTACGAAGCTGATTATGACTTACAGTGTGCCAAGAACTATAAGAAAAGTATGGAACGATATAGGTGAAGCCCGGTCACGTTAAATAGTCCGTAAATAAATCAGCCACCTGTTGATATTTTGAATACAATCAACCAAGCTATTGTGAGAGTTCCTGCCAGGGTTCCCACAGTTCTTAAGATCTAATCGTAAACACCACCGCCCCCCAACAATTCACATACGATCCCTCGTCCACATGCTTGTGAAATTCGTATTTCATACAGGTTGTAAACGGAGTATTTTGAAATAGTACATTATGGACCAACACCTACCCGCTGTGTCATACCGAACACCACTCACAAACCATACGTACACTGTCCGTCTCTAGGACACTTAGGACAGTCTTGAATATCGGGCTGCTACGCGAAGGTTAACATCTGACAAAGATGACTCCTAAGAAGATAAACACAACTGCAAGGAGAGCCCGCAACGCAACAAAACCTGCCATGACTGTCAATGTGATATCAACCAGCTCATGCACTATAAAGTGCGGCATGCCTAAACGGTGTACATCCCGCTAAAATCGCAAACCTACCTACAGGTGAGGAGACTCATGTTGGACGCATTGAATGGCATAAGTAGCAATAGACATATTCCGAAGTGGTCTTTCGAACTGATGTAACAGTCGGAAAGTAACTCATAGAAATGCGAACCTGGACACATCCGCAATCATCAGACCTTTTCAATGTCGGTGACTGCACAGGCCTTACAGTCTTCTTCACTGTTTTACTGCACAACCCAGAGTTGTATTAATAAAAATTCATCATTGTTGATCGTGACCGCATAGAAATTTGCGCCTCGGAGTGGAAAACTGTCGCTAAGCTCTACCAGATAAAGAATACGCAGCACATTCGGTGTTCAAACCGAGCTCATTTAGAGACCAATTTGGTCATGACTACGTTAAACAGCTATGCAAACGCTTAGTCCACATCTGACTCCAACCCGAAAGCTGTGTTGGTTAAGCCCTCCGTGGTCCGCCATCTTAATTCCCACTATCTCTTTTATCTGCCCGAAATAAAACTAGCGTAAGGTGTACATAGAACTTAATGCAGCACTTAGCCAAATCATGCCACCCAATTCATCTCGATAGGAAAACTCGGATACCAAAGAACTTGCCTGAACTAACAGCCAGAAGCAGCAAGGGAGAGGACATCCGGGACCAGTGAGGTGTCGAACTTCTAAGCTTGGGGAAACAGGCAACTGGTGTCAGTAGGCCTCCGAATTTATACACGAAACATGCTACTCCGATGGGATGAGTTGGGTTTCGTGGCCCAAACGCCATGGTTAGGGCTGGGCCCAAGTACACGCGACGGGTTGGGGAAGCCGGACAAGTGGAATTGCACGCACCTAAGCGTGTGTTATCGTCCACCAGCCACATTGGTCTAGGCGGTGTGGCCGACTGTGGCTGGATAAGTTGCAGCTCGACCGTTGAACAGACAGGTCGTGTACACATGCATTGGGCCCCCATCTTCACGAAAGCCTGAGCCAAATGTTGATTGGCTAAATATACGTGTTATGGTATGCATCCGTTACGCCTCCACGTACACACACCCCTCCCGTAGCATGCGGTGTTTGTCATGGTAATGCGATGCCGGGTCTAACGGCGCAATGGTAAGGCTACTGAGACCGCGTTAGCACTAGTTTGACAGGTTGAACGTCACAAGGTCACCGGCTGTCCCAATAAATGGACAGGGGACGCTGACTATGTGGGTGGTGGATTTCGTTCACGCTCCCCGGCGCGGAGGTCACAGGACATGTCCGGGGTGGTAGCCGATCCTACTGGCGACTTAACCTATGTCCGTACCGTCGGCCACTTTTGATGACGACCCTGCGTGATGTTCCGAGCTCATTTCGGTTCAGTCATTTAGGGGCTCCCTGGTCAAAACACCCTTTTATTTATTTTGACCTAGATCTGACAATGGTGACAACGGACGCATATCCCGTAGAGCATCATAGAAAAGAAGGGAAAGCTGGTGGATAGACAGTCAGATTGAGAGCGAATGGAGCACCCTTATATGTACGGAGAAAAAATGGAGACAAAAGGATACAAGAAGTAGGTGTTCAGTTTATGATGTGGTCAAGGTCCTGTCAAGGATGAAATAGCTGGACGCAGTTTCAATTTGTGGATTCATGAGTTTTTACTGTGAGAGAAATATCGTGTGTATACGCACTCTTATTTCGGTGTTAATCAGAAACTGGAATTTGTTGGTACGTTGGCAGATGTAAAGAAAGCCGTTGTAGGGACCGTAAATCAAACTAGAGGAGAAACACTAGCCCACAGTATATGAGTGGCATACAGACACGACCGACAATCGCGCTGACAGACAACAATGGAACAAACGTGGACACGCACAAATCGACAGCAACGCAGAACATGGATACAAGCAGAAAGACTGCACATTTGGTCATTTGGCTAAAGGAACTGTAGTTCCAACTGATCCTCGCGTATGCGCCGACCAAGTAATGGAGTCTTGGACATCCCAACCGAATAATCCAGGGTGTCCTTAAATTCTACCAAGGCTTACTTTCTATAAAAGTGTGGTTGTTCACTGCTTCTTGAGAGAGATGGAGGCTGCCTCTACCCACGTTATCGCCTTGTATTGTTCACCAGAATAGACCTCGTGGAAGCATGACAAGCTGCTTCCAGTGGCATCGCTCACCTCTGCCTATATCTGGCCAATCCACGGACAGGAGTGCGTCCACGAAGGCGTACATTACTGTTTTTACTGTATCTCATTCGATCTCTTCTCAGTGCCATCTAATATGGCCTGGAGTTGAAAAATTCCATCACAATGGCCCATAGTGTCCTAAGATTAGTCACGTACACCCATGACAGGCACCTTAGAGGCTGGGTGCATGAGCGCGCGGCCGTCTGTCTGGATGTTTCAAAATGATAAATCGCGACAAATGACTTTCGGGGTTGTGTATCTCTACGGTCTACAGTAAAACGATAGATATCAATCCACCATTACACAGCAGTTATTAGACCTGAAAATGAAGGCGAACGAAGAACATTGTCCACCGACTTCAACAGCTGAAGTGGCAATTAGGTAGGGCAAACTACGTTGTTAACCAAACTGCATTATAAACAGATGGCGTTAGTTATTGAATTATTTCGATAATCCGTGTCTTGACTAGGTAGAAAATTTACTCCCGTAGAATAGCCAAGTAATAACTAAACCAAACTGTCTGTGCACATATCCATGTCCACCGCGGGAGTGCCTAAAGCATATGTCTGACAGACTTATTGTCATGTTCAGTCCGCCTGTTCGAAACTGTAACGGTGTATTCCCCCTTGAGAGCAATCACCTGATCGTACCCTTCGCATTCAGACAGACTTTCCAGTCAGCCTTTTTCGAAAAGAAGTACTGGACTCGAGCTTCGCCCTCATTAGGGCTCATCAGTAGTACCAAGGCAGGGACTAGCACTCATCAGTAAACTAAAATATCATCTAGCTGGCTTAGTGAGATTGGAGATTATGACCTTTTTTGAAAGTCCTGTTCTTGGGGTTATCAAGTATAGTTAACAGGACGATCACTGTGTCTCCTCTAGAGACAACCGAGTAACCTGATCACTGCTCACATGCGAGTTTGGCTGAACGTTCATATCGGACGATTCACTGTACTTAATGTGAGGTCAATGGTGCAGTGGTCAACATGGTTGTCTCATGAAAGCGTGACCAGAGTTCTGGTCCTGGCCGTAGCAAAAATGTGCACTAACGACAACCTTGTGACAAAAACGGAACTCGAGTCCAGTGCTTCCTTTCGGAAGGGGCCGATTGAAAAGTCTACGGGAGTGCGACTGCTGCGATAAAATTATGGGTGATGTTCAACTTGAAATCCCCTGACTACTCATCGGTGATCTAAGAATTATTGAAATTACTGGAATTTCACAGGTTTGGAAAAATATGCCACGCTTATGCACACATGATTCTGTTATGAGTGGTGGTAAAACGGAATGAGAAGCGTAAAGAGACTTCAACTGGACTTGAACAATTGACAAACGGCATGCCCAAACGCGGTAGGTGCTCTACCCCTTGAGCTACGAAGACTAGCCGAGAATTCGGAAATTTTACATTTGGTCCCCGTTAGCTAACTGTCCAGTATTTCATACGGAGTCCATCAAATGATCCAAGGGAGCTACTGCCCCAACAGAATTTCACAGACTACGCCGGAATTCACCGAAGCCATCACTGAGCATAGAAACTGTGTTACTTATAAGTAGTATGATAGCTTCATTAATTTAAAGGAGACCCAAGTGCGAATAGCCTAGATTTCGATTGGATTCGAATAAACGATTAGAGGTATTGTCCCATCTTAAACTTGTCCCTGTGGCTAAAGGGAATGGAGACCCTGACTAGCATCACGAACGAATGGTGTTGTCACGGCAGATTCAAACAATGTTCCAAACCGAACACACTCTAACATTGAAAGAAGGTTGGTTGCATGTTACTTGGCTGATCTGGTGTTACAGTTTCAACGGGTGACCTCGGAAACCTGGTTTCTTATCAAGCCTAAGAATCTCCCTCATAGGATACGACAGTCAACATGACACTTGACAGGTCAGGCTAAGACTGTATCCGACGTGCAGACAGAACACTAAGGACTGATCCTGTTTAAACAGTCTTTGAGTGCGAGAGTGAATCAAACTATAAGACCTGCTTTGCTCCAATGAGTTATTACCTCTCATCTAGATGTCTTTTGTATGAAATGGTCGACAAACTTGATTAACTGACTCAAGTTTGGGGTGTACCAGTGTAGTGAACATCAACAAAAAGCCCCATCTCTGGAAAGCTCCACACAACCGGATCAGCAGTGCAAAGGCCACGCTGGCTTTCTTCGTCATAAAAGTTCCGCTGAGAGACAGACTGAGATTTTCGGAAACGTCCCTCCTCGCGGACAGTAATATCTAAATTATCCACTCAGAAATTAATCGGCGCGCTAAGAGCGCAGGAGTGAAATAGGAACGGGTGCATTTCAAACCAGCGATTCAAACTGTTAGGCTCATTGTGAGGCTTTCTTCTCCCAATGTTGTGAGCCAAGAACGCGAATGGTGCACGGATTGTTTATTCAGAACACTAATACGTGGGTTATGTGCTTCAACATGACTACAAACAAAAACAATCATCTGTGCACGACACTGGTCTCAGGAAGTCATGGTTGTTACAGACACCAATGCTCACTTCTTATGTAGAAAGAACCATTTCATGTGATGCTGCACTTCAATGCTTCTTCCTCTATTTTTCCAGCGGCTATCTCAACGTCAAAATCCACACTCCGGCTCCACTACTTAATAGAGTTGGTGTGAGTAGTATAGAGCGATCGCTCGTCCTCACTACACCAGCAATACTATACATTATATACGAAATATTTTGTCGTCAACGTCCAATAGTGCCGGGCTACGTGCCAGCTGTGGAACCTCGAAGGAAAATGATGGAGACAATAGATAATCTGTGTGCCACCGATATGGCATATCAGCAATAACGTAGTAGTGAAGCCTCACACGTAGACCAGTGTAGTTGACTGTCAAAAGTGTTGGAGAAATATAGGGGAGAAACATCCACTGGTTTACTCCCCCCCCATTAGCAGCTTGGATTCATTGTTCCCTCGCTTCCATTAGGTTCGGTAAACATGAAAAACCCTCTCAAAGTCCATGTTGATCATCAGACAATAACGTACATGGTGTGGTGGATACTCAGGCCGGAGGTGTGGATATTCTAAAACTCGGAGAAATACCTCGACGCGGAGGGAGGCACGTCCAAAACCCCACAACCAGCGGATCGGGGACGGCGGGGGCGATTGGATGAGTCATCGCTCGACTGGATCGGATCAACAGGCGAGATATGGCAGGGAAAAGAGAAGGGACGACGAGATCGGAGGCACGATTATTCCAACATTTGCAGGAATATCACAAAGCGGTAGTGGACTACGTTCAGAAGCCAGCAGAGATAGATAGAGGAGAACAAGAGCGACCGGACGAGCCATCGCTCAACGAAATCGGACCAACGGGCGATAAATGGCAGGCAGAAAACCCCCCGATAGACGGCGCCGATCACGCACATAAACCGGGCAGAAGTGTATACGATGCGTGAGCGGAAACCTGGGGGGTGTTGTGGTCTGGAATGATGACTAACAAACGCGAGTGCGCGTGTGGCATGAGGACTAGCGTATTAGACAATAAAGATTGTGCTTTATCGGACGTCTTCTCGCCATAATAGCACCTTTTAAGCTCTCAAGTGATCATCGGTAATTCTGTCGGACACATTTGATACAACCGATATCACGACAACTGGTCCGTAGTTGACAAATTCACTGTGATCATTTCTCGTGAAGTTGATGGATACGATGTACTCATTTCGGGCGTTCAGTAAGGTACCATGGTCCAGACAACACTTGAATAGCTGACAATGACCTTGCCAGACTTCCTCAGAAATAAGATAAGAACCAAGTGGTCTATTAACGAGAAACCTTTGACCTAAGATAATCAATATAGTGAGGTCTCCGTAAGTATTACTCTCGGTAGTTCTTAAAAGCGATGAAATGCATAATTTTTGTGAACATAGCCAACTCTAGATTACAAGCAATGAGGTAGTCTCCCTCCCACAGGTGTAAGACAATTCGATAACAAACAGTATAAAAAAACTTCCTCACAACGACAGAGTGTGGTCACTCGGAAAGTTCCGGTAGCCGGAGCAACATAGACAACATAATGTGCTTTCATTTTGTGAAGGTCCCTCTAGAATACGAGTCTGCAGACAATAGAGAGTAACAGTCTGCTGCAATTCATTATACACGGATAAGTGACAACATTTAAACTTGGGTTGCAAGCTCAAAGGTCAACTATTTGTGTGTAAATCAAAATACATCTCTTGTTACAACAGTTGTGGAAGTCTTCACAAACAAGCCGTAAATCTTGACCGGCTGAAATCAACTGAACGCACGCTTCCCCGTCGTTCAGCTACGACAGCCCAGAGAGCATCTGACATAGAACCTAGATCAGTCCAGCAACAACCCACATGGACCAAAATGAGCAAGCGATACATCGGTTAAATCAAAGCCTCCTTTAGTTACAACAGATTATTCACATCCCTTTGAATTTTTTGCCAGGGATCATTGTGCAAACTAAATCCGCTTCATCTATCACGAGCAGCAGGACCTATAGGATATTCATCTGCACGAATATCACAACATTATTCACATTGAGACAATTGTGTGATTGGCATGTTCTTTCTCTCCATTAGTAAAGTACCCTCATTCCGTACATGAAGAGCGTTGTGGACACCTACAAAATCGACCATGTGCATAAAGTTTCCTTGTAAAACTTTTAAGCATTTAACATTATCATACCAAGAAGATCCTCCTAAAGCCCCGCCATCTATAGTGTGGGAGCACACTGTGTACTGAACTGTTTGAGTGTACTGTCAAAAATATAAACAAAACGCCCGTTTATGTTGTCAAGCAGACCCACTCTGTGCCTGCGCTTATGGGTCTGTTCTGTACGAGGATATCGGACCAAAGATGCTGCAGATTTTGATAACGCACGAAAAAAGCTGGACTAAAAGCAAATGTTACAAGAACAAACCATTACGCTGTTGGGAAATTTTCGCCTTCAGCGCTTTAAACAGCCCGTACGATTCTCTAGTGCTGGTGGAGAAGGACTTGAAGATACATATCTTGTTCACAAACGGATCAGTTTTCCTCCTATCGTTTCAACCGCTTTCGGTAACAGAAACAAAAATTGTGAGTGATTCTCAACTCATGACAAAACCAATACCTATTGCTTACCATTAAAAACGAAGATTTAGTTTAAGTCATTTAATGCGTTAGGAAATTTCGATGTTTCTTGTCGCTGAATAGTTAAATTCCAAATCTGCTACTACACTGGTAGACTGTCAAATGATTGTGCATACTAAATCCAGTAGCGTACTACAGTTCAGTGCTCACTACCAACTATTATAATGAGCAGATGAATCCAGTGTACAGCAATGTGTTTATCATTGCGGAACACTAATTCATAAGTGCTGGAGAGTATCATGTGCACATTAGGCCCGTTAGGCTTACCTTTCCTTTCGGCAAGAATACAGACAGCCAAAGACAAGGCCACCATTGCGCACCCCGATTATCACATCGCGTAACTCGTGTAGGTGCACAAGATGTCTGAATGATCCATCGCATCAACTCACCAGATAGTAGTGCTTGTTATGTATCCGCTGTACGGTTCTCCTTCGGCCAACAGTGAATTACATTATCGAGTTTCACACGGTAAAACGACGAAATAAAGACCATAAGGTCAGATAAAGTGAAATTGATTAATTTTGATCTTTTGGCCATGAACTCATGAACTCATCTACCGATTTTCATCAAGTTCAGATACAAACTTAGCTTAAATAACTTAGGAAAAATTACTGAAACTTTGGGTCACCACTGTTACGGGAAAAAAATTACACAATGTTGAATAACAAAAGCGGCCAGTCAAAATCCACTGCTGCCTATCAGTAATCAACATGAATACAACAGATTTTCAGAACAACCTACAGAGGGCAATCATGTCTGAGTAAAAGGCTTCCCTGACAGCGATGACGTTGCAATCATTTGGAAAATAAACAGAAACAGTTAAAAGATTGGTCTCATCAAGGCCTTCCAAGAACAGGGCACAGAACCCACTCCGAACGAGAATCGATTTTGCGAATGTACGTTCAGCCACTTTCATAAGGACTGAATAGCAGTAGTAGTGTTGTGAGTCCAGAGGGCGGACAACGCAAAGGTTACCTTATTGGCGAAACCAACACCCTACTTAAGTGTCTGAACACGACTAGAAACGGAAACACACATTTGCACACCATACTCTTCTGAGGATACTCCAGTCGCTTGAGACACCATATATCCGTTTCGTCATGTAGCGAAAACCATTATATGTCATTATGCCCTCCAACGATCCATCCCGTATCTCTGCCGTATTTATCACGCGATAATCTCGATCCGCGATCGTCTCGATCCATGCTGCTACTGCATAGTGGTGTGAGTAGTATGGTGCGACCGTATCTCCTCACTACACTAGTCGTGGAGTCACTGATATCGAGGTGACCGTGCGAGTGTTGGCACTTTGGTACGTTGACTACAGTTCTGGACTCTAGTCTGTAAGATGCTGCAGATATTGACTTTCAATAGGTCTATCGTCCGTACGAGGGTGGCCAGCATACCCGCCGACTTCAGAGTACGAGTGTTTGAACCGTCTATCTTAACTTGCATTTTGCGCATTAACAAGGTACTAACGAAGCCGGAATCTGAATTGTAAAAGATTGGAGTTACGTAGGCAATTTTAATAGGGGGCAGCTATACAAATTGCGAGATCTAGGGGATAATTACTGGAAATGAGGGCGATACGGTTTATAATGCGGAACGGCCAGTGTAACATGAAACTGCTAACGATGTGAATAACTGTGGATGTATGTACGGGAGTGATCGTGGGTAGTTCTGAATCTAACGACGTTGCAAGTTCGTTGCAGTAACGCATTACGAGCAACAGACTAGCAGATTTGACCGTCAAAGTGTTTTGCACTGTGTTCTACTATTTCGGATCTATTAAGCACGAGTATGCCTTCTGTCAAGCTGATAACTATACTAACAGATGGACACCATAGACCACTACTTCGGACAACATTAGACAGTCTACCAGTATTCCCCGGAGCATTTCCGTTACTTTCCTCATCAGCTAATATCCACGCGCACCGATCAGACTACGTCTCTCCCCCATATGGATTTCCGTTCTAAAGAGGAATGTTCCGCTGCCATCCCAAAACTCTGAAGACTTCTCTGAAATCCAACTTTCGAAACAATTTTGTCCCCGACTGACCTTGAAAATGTTGCCTATAAGTTTGTATATCATTCCTCGTATATAATTGAAAAAACTGGACGAAATGATGTTTAGACATGTATGTTAAATGACGACAACACTCCTGAGGAAGGCCACCCGAGGTGGTTGAAACGTAGAGTATTACAACTTGCTCGTAACGTTGCGCTATTCCCAATCTGTTTATCAATTAAATGAAGATTGTTCCGTTTTTTAAGTCCAGTGTTTATTTAACCCACAAACCACCATGCAATATGCTACAGTGCCTGTTTCATGACTGGCTTGTGAGAATTGAATCCAGCAGCTAGTGCGATCTTCGCGGTGAAAATTTCCATGTGTGCGTTCCGAGCTATCTTGGTACTTACGGTGTATAGGCAGCGTGGTCATCCACTCAGCAGCCAGCCGCTGCAGTCGGCAGGGTCGGTGCTGAACGAAAGTATCAATAAAACCACAAGGTAACAACGCTTGTTCTGAATTCAAATATGTGTACTAATAACAATGATAAACTTGAATGAGGCTGCGCCACTCATAATTAACAGCTATGTGGTCAACCTGAGACCACGTCTGGTTCGGAGAAGGAGGTAACAAGCATAACAATGAGACTCACGATGTCAAAAACTAGTGGTTATTAGAAGTAGCCGGTGTGTGGCGCACAGTTTAAACAGCCGCCCATATCTATCCCAGTGATATGATGTTAGGACAAACCTGTCATCCAAACGAGACTCAGCCTCACCAAGGTGGCTGACCTAAACAATCATACCTCCAGCTAAAATGGCCACATCAGAGTAAAGTGATACCCTGAGTAATGACGACCTAGGCAATGTAACAACCTGCAACAACCAGCTAAAACGCCAGCGGATACAACGAAAATACTTCCGACAATTTTTGCATGTACAGCTATCTTTAGTAAAACCTTCCAAGCGGAAGACAAAGCCTACTGATAACAGGGAGCTAATTTACTAACGTAGTTTCGATCGCCATGCTGAGAACTATACCCATAACAGCTTGGCCGGTAGCGGCGACCGTGCAGTCACTCGAAGTGTATGACCAGTATCAGTCAAACGGTGCGGGTGCTGTTAGTTTCAGACGTTGACTACTGTTCTGGATTCTAGTCTCTAAAGTACAACACACATTGAAAACCAACGAATCTAACGTTCATGCGAAAGTAGCCTGCTGACCTGTCTGTTTTAGATTGCAAACGTTGTAAGCATCTGTATTAGTTCGTATTTTAGGTTTGAAAAAGAAACGAGGGGGGCCTGAGGTATGTGGTAAGAGATGGGATTTACCGCGAGAGTGATACTGTGATTAGCTATGTCTGTTATGGTACCTGTAGAGTAATTGCTGGGAATGAGGATCAGGAGGAGCCTGAGATATAAATCTGACAGGACAGTGGGGGGAGGAGGTTTCGTAGCGATTTTTCGCCTATCCACACTGCTGTGTGTAACAGAAAGGGTGAGAAGGCAGATACAAGGCCGGATTACAGGTGTTGCGAATATACATTTTTGTGCGTAAGTTGTGATGCTACTAGAACACCCAGACCTAGACGGGAGAACGACTACGGTTATCGACGAAAGCTTCTGATTCATAAGCATGTACCAAAAAACAAGTGGTGGGTGACACCGCAATAAAACTAATACCATATTTTCTGGAAGAATACGTTTCGTCAAACCTCTACCTATTGGTTAGCTTGGCATGAGCGACTCTATTAGTGTGATTATCGCATCGTCCAGTTTAACTCAATAAGTCATTTAGATGTGCAAGCTGTCACATCGTGCCAATTTCTAGTCTCGTTGCGATGTACACATGTCTTCGAGAATCGATCACCTAATCGTTCTGGTATTGGTATTGGTGTGTTCGTCGAGTTTGGCATTTAGGTTGCAAACTTTTCATCACTAAACGAGGTGACATCATCAGTGCGTAAGTGTTTCAGCATATAATTTTGAGCGTGGGGTTTGTTCTGGTATTCCTCAACTTATCACTTGTCACTGTAACATAAGCTCCGTCTGCGGCCTTGATGTGCTGGGGTCGATTTCTGTACAAGGCTGGAAAAAAGCGAATAATGTAAGTACCAAGAACTTATCCCTCAGTTTGGTGGGGTTTTTCTGTTCTTTTATGTGGTCGGCAAACTGGCTCACCTTTTGTGAGGAGTATTTCTCCGAAGGGTTTACGCGTGGTTCGACTAGGACCTGTGATGTGTTCGCGTTCTACTGGTCGACCGTGCTCGAAAACCCTGCGAATGCGTTAGCAGTGTTTGTCCATGTTAATATCTTTTTACACTTTAAGATAATCATGTTGATACTATTTGGTAATTGCGGCATGACACTTCGGTGGTTGGTATGGCTGCTGACTGGTGGAAGGTTGGTGTGCTCATCGTTTCCTGTTTATCGTTGATGTACACAATGAAACAAAATACACAGAGTGGGGAAGTTGACGTAGATCACTAGGAGCAAAGTATAGTTCGTGGAAAATAAGGGAGAAATAGAGGGGATATCTGGTACTAAAATGTAGTCATTACATGAACTTGGCTCATATGGTTGAAGTTTTGCCCGCGAACATATGTGTCCAATCAAAAGTCGACCACATACATTCAAGCGATAAGCACTAGCTCTACATATTGCTTTCTCTCCCAGTACCCGCCTTCGCAAGGATCCACTTATGTATACAAAACGAAATCTTCTATTTGTCAAACCATCCATCATTTACCACGCAAATTGTTTGTTCTTCTGTGTTGCTTCCAGCGTCTGCCTTTGTCATGATCACATCACTGTCCGAGAGATGTAGTTGCTACCGCGCTAACAGAACTTGCATACATCTCCACATCTTGTGAACAAAAGCACATAGAGCAATCGAACAAACCGGAATGGGTTTGTACTGAATATAATATAATATATATAATAATATAATAATATAATATATATGTATTATTATATTATATATATAATATTTATAATATATATTTAATAATATAATAATAATAATATAATGTAAAGTGAAGTGAATTCCGCAATAATAACATCATCGCTTCCCGAATACGTCACTGGACTTCTGTCAAACGTTTCTACCAAAGGTGATGTGCATTTGAAACGGTGACGCGTTCACTTGTCACAACCACGACGACCTCTGAGTAACTTTTTGGCAATGCGTGTCTCTCGTAGCCAATGGTTCCAATCTCATGCCGAGACAGTGCTGAAAGGCCGAGGGTTGCGCCGAACTACCACGCGATAAATATAATGAAGTATTTCCTTGTAATACTCCAGTATTATCGAAGTAATGGCCCCGTTTCCGGAGTTGGCCATGGCCGTCGAGGTGCGCTAAATTTAGTCGTTAAAGAAGACGAGTAATGGTTAGTGTTTTTGGTGCGCTATGCGTCCACCTGCACGTGTCAAGGAAAAACACCATTTCAAGTGTTGTACAACAGAAACCTACGAGTATTAGCAGACCAAACTATCGGAATTTTGTCTAACCTGTTAATAGGCTCAAGAGATTTCCCAAACTAAGAAAAATTGGAGAAATATAAGTCAAGAACAGTCCAAGTCAGTGTCAGGGTAAAAACCTTTAGTGGAATAGATGAAAAAAGACCAGACATTCCCCACCAGCCTGAAAGTTAAACATAATGAGTTCCGGGATAATCGAAAGAGAGGTCCAGGCTCAAGAAAACCAGCACTGACGCAAAAAGGTTTATACACAGTGATCGATCGATGTGTAATCATTTTCAGGGTGTGCAACGATGAGACGGTATGACCATGCTCTTCGAAGGTGGCACGACCTTTCATTGGGAACGACTGAAAATAAACGCTTGAGAGTTCTGGAAGCCACATAAAAGTTCAATAACGTTCACCATCATAAGGGTTATAGGTCAACGGTGTGTTCTGGGGAGTGCGATTTGTAACGTACTGCTCAACACCGAGGGAGGGGCATTAATTTATCTGAGCAAATACACCATGGATTGCCTCCTTGAATTGCACGAGATGGAAGCAAAACCGTCATTTAATGTGCTTATGCGAAACCGTGGATGGGTGTTAGGAACCGATTTACCCGCCTAAACACACCGCTCATCTGGAAATTCACCATGATGAGTGTTCCGTTCTCATCAGATACCTTTATTCGCACTGTGATGTCCTAATCCGTTCCACATAATAGTTCCAGTTACCCTAGTTTGCCCTGTTCAGTTTTCATACTGTGTGTGTCTTCGTGTTGTAAAGTCCCGCGCGTTTTGCCCAAAACGATCATCAGGCTCTCATCATTGGAATTCGATCGAATTAGTGCCTATGTGCATTCTGTAAACAATGTCTGTAACTGATTTTACGCAGGCCCTGTACCACTGTTGTAAGCCAAGAAAGCAGATCGCACAGAAAATCATTAATCGCACAAATCAACGCACATGAATGCAGGCCTCAACACCACCTCGAGCAAAAACACTCATTCGCACATAACATTAATCGGGGAGTGCTACAGCCGCTAATGCTAAGCTCACGTATCGAAAACTATTTCCTTTCAATGCTCCTTCTTGTACAGCACATCCCAGAATTGTGGGCTCAGCAACAAAACCTGGAGTCCAAATCAAAGAGATCACTCTGATTAACATTCACGGATCGGGTGTGTGTGTGACACGACCGAGTATTCAAATTTCTTCTATTCTCACCGAAGCACAAACTAACTCACAAGACTGCTAATTCAGTCGAGTGAATGAACGGGCACAACACACCACCGAAACCACGGCCCAATTGACCGATTGTGGGTGCAGTGGGGTGGAGATGTACGCGCATTTCCAGTCAAATCGCTCGGTTCCATCTGCCCAATCAGCGGTTGGCCACCACGATCCACGATCGATAACACTCGGTTGCTCACATGCGCGTTCCGGCACTTGAGCGACAACGCTGGACTGGGGATCAGCATGCACTGATGAGCGCAAACAGACGAAGTAAAAACTCGACATTTCCCTGATGGATTGTGCTATCACGGTGGTTTTTTTCACCAACCACTGAACAACAAACAGCTGCACATTCACGAGCGAAACAGATTTACGAATTATCAGATGACTGGTCGGAAACCGACTGTACAGACTGGACGTGTGGACTAACTGATGTCGGTTAGGGTGGATGCTTTCAGTTCACTGAACACATGTCGGAATCGCTGCGGATGTGAGGTGACTAGGTCGTTCTGTGTGTCTATCTGTTCCCCTGACTTTTCTCACGTTGAGTCAGTTACGTTGGATCACATTTTTCACAGTTCATTTTG